>CAXASF010000707.1:20000-22500 GCA_963971475.1 Chrysops caecutiens | reverse complement strand
ACTACAAACCAGTCAAGCAGATAATACTACCGCACATTCAAGAGTCAAATTTCCAATGGAGAGGAATCAACAGAAGCAAAAGCAGACCCTAACCACGATTATGTTTAAAAATTGTCCAATATGTGGAAAGGACGGGCATCCTATACACCGTTGCAATAAGCTATTGGATATGACAGTGCCTCAACGCATTAATGCAGTCAGACTGGCAAAGCTCTGCTTCAATTGTTTACGTGGTAACCATCGTACCAACGAGTGCAATCGAGGTGATTGTTTTAAATGTAATAAGCATCACCATACCATATTACATTTGGAAAAACCAGATACAAAACAAGGAGAAGAAGAAAACATTACGGCATGACCAACAAAAAACTCGAGTCATCGAAAAAACAGCGTTGTATTACTCAACCAAGGCAAAATGGAAGATTTGATGGTAACTGCAATGGTTAACATTTTAAACAACAATCATCGACCAATTCGCTGTCGTGCAATTTTGGATACAGCTTCGACAGCAAACTTAATTACAACGCGACTAGCTAATAGCCTTGGTTTACCCAAACAACAATATACATTATCTATTGGTGGACTCGGTGATATGCAAAAATCAACATCGCAATCGATTACAGCTACCGTACAGTCTCGATACAGCACTTTTCAAAAAACTCTTCAATTTTTCACGGTACCAGAAATTACCAAAATACACCCAGTCAATCACATCGATCGCAAAATAATCGACATTCCCGAAAATATACACCTAGCTGATCCGACATTTCACATTCCTTCAACAATTGATTTACTCATCGGCGCTGGCTCAACGCTATCAATGATTTTACCACACAATCAGGCACTATCGAAACCAGGAAGTCCAGATTTGTTCCTACAAAATTCATCTTTGGGTTGGATCATCGGTGGTACCATAACAATGCCATCGAAATTGAAGAAACCATTTCCTTCCAACCATACAATATCATGTCATGTAACCACAAAACAAGCCCTAAAGGAAATTTGCAGAACCTGGGAACTGGAAGAGGGTCCAAAAGGCAAACACTGGACGGAAGAAGAGCTGGTATGCGAAAACATCTTTAAAACGAAGCATCAACGAAATCCGGATGGAAAGTATATAGTTGCTTTACCATTCAATACAAACAAAACATTATTAGGCGAATCACGATCGCAAGCACTCAAACGACTCACATATTTGGAAAGCAAATTTCAAAGACAGCCAGAATTCAAGAAACAATACACAGCCGTAATAAAGGAATATATGCAATTAGGACACATGGAATTAGCAAATAATTATACGCCAGGATCAGAGGGTTTTTATTTACCTCATCATGCAGTTATTAAGGAATCAAGTGCCACTACCAAGCTGCGAGTGGTGTTTGATGGATCTGCAAAATCATCATCTGGGCTATCTTTAAACGATACGCTCATGGTAGGACCAACTATTCAAGATGACATAGTGACACATCTACTACGTTTTAGATTGTATATATTCGTGCTCAGTGGAGATATCGAAAAGATGTATCGCCAAACTTGGGTTCGTCCAGAAGATCGAAAATTTCAAAAAATCTTATGGCGGGATGATGATGGGATAATCAAAGACTATCATCTTAACACCGTCACATTTGGTCTAGCGTCGGCGCCCTTTCTTGCAATACGTAGTCTTCACCAACTAGCAGAAGATGAAGGACATTTGTATTCAAAGTCAGCAGAAATACTAAAAACCAACATGTATGTAGATGATTTACTGACAGGCGCAAATACGATTGAAGAGTTGAGACAAATCAGAGATCAAATCATCTATATATCAAAACAAGGCAAGCTAAATATAAGACAATGGGCCTCCAATGAACCACAACTCCTAGAAGATCTACCCAAGGAGAGTATCAATACAAAACTCCAAATTGAGTTAAATCCCATTTTAAAAACATTGGGAATCAAATGGCAATCCCATGAAGATACCATCAACTATACGCTAGAAAAATTACCAACCGAAGCTACGATGAGAGTAATTTTGTCAGAAATTGCAAAAATATTCGATCCACTAGGATTATTAGGACCTATCATAATATCAGCGCGGTTGATTTTACAAGAGTGTTGGCGTCAACAAGTCTCATGGGATCAGGAACTTCCAGCTGATATAAAAAGCACATGGAAGGACTATGCAGAACAATTCAACAAAGTGAAACTCCTTCAGTTCACCAGAGGAGTAGTACCACCAAATACAGTCAATATTCAACTCCATGGTTTTTCTGATGCCAGTGAGAAAGCATATGGAGCCTGTATATACCGCAGATGCACCACTTCACTCCAAGAAACACACACACAACTACTTTGTGCAAAAGTGAAATTAGCTCCTCTAAAAAACGTCACACTTGCACGACTGGAACTTTGTGCTGCACAAATGCTTGCCAATCTTTATCACAATATTAAAGAATGCATACAAGTTAAAATTCTTCAAACCACTTTTTGGACTGATTCAACTATTGTTTTACATTGG
>CAXASF010000707.1:10000-12500 GCA_963971475.1 Chrysops caecutiens | reverse complement strand
CGTTACATACGTCTAGGGTGGCCACTAAGGCAATCTTTCGAGAGTGGTGGTTTCCACACTTGGTCTCTTCTACTATTCGTAGGACAGAATCAACTGCGTCTATTATAGATCGACCCTTTCTGAAACCAAATTGTTTGGTTGATAAGTCACCTTTTGCTTCTATTGCCTTTAACAGTCTCGCTTTAAGAAGCTTTTCTAGCAGTTTCCCGGCTGTGTCCAGCATGCATAGTGGTCGGTAATTGGATGGAGTGCCGGCTTGTCCTTTACCTTTGTCGATAAGCATGAGTCTCTGCATCTTCCATCTTTCGTCAAATACTCCCTCTTTGAGGCACGAGTTGTACATATTTAGTAGGAGACCTGGGCATTGAGAAGCTGCGATTTTGAGCACCTCTGCGGGGATTCCATCAGGTCCTGGAGCTTTCCCTGGCTGAAGCGAGCTGGCAGCGATCTGAAGTTCCTCGACGCTGAAAAGCGGTATTAGATTGGCGGGTATTTCATCTTGTGGGTCCACCGGTCTTGGAGGGTGGGTTGGGAATAAGGCGTCAACTATTCTGGTCATGGTTCTAGCATCCTGGGTTGCACAGGGAAGTCTAGTCGTGAGTTTCTTCATTACTATCCGGTATCCTAGACCCCATGGATCCACGTCTGCTTCTTTAATAAGGTTGTTCCAGCAGGCAATCCTGCTTTGCTTTATGGACCGTCTTAATTCTTTCTTTGCCTCCTTGTATTCAGCCGACAGGGTAGCTACTTCCGGCTTTAGCCTGGCCCTTTGGGCAAGTCGTCTTTTTCTCAAGCAGTCCTTCCGTAAGCTTGCTATTTCGTTGTTCCACCAATAGACCGCCTTTTTGCCGTTTCGCGGGGCAATCCTCCAAGGCATGGCAGCATCACAGGCATCGTTTAATAAGCGCATTGTGACTTCGACTTTATTCCTGGCGTCATAGGCATGATAGGCGTGATCCCGTGTAATACTCGCAGCGCCTCTGGTGATATGGGCTGTCAATCTAGCTATGTTTAATTTCCTGACATTCCACTCCTTACGGTGGTGCTTGTGCGCCGCTAATTGGTTCGGCTCTCTTTCGTTCCCTAGTACCATTGATATATACTGATGATCACTGCCAGTGTCATCCTCAATAACACACCATTTGTGCATTAATGGCGCGGCACATTCCGATACTAAGGTTATGTCTGGGATCGTTTCTTTATATCCCGGTCGCCTAAATGTGGAGGTACTACCTATGTTTTGTACTGTTAGGCCCAGTCTGGCAGCCATAGCAAGGATGTATTTCCCCCTGCTGTCAGTTTCAGTCATGCCCCAAGCTGGTGCTTTAGCATTAAAATCACCCGCGATTATGATGTTACCATTCATTTCCCTGATGGTGTCCTCTAGGTCGTCGATTTTTGAACGAAATTGTGTTATGCTCTCGTTTGGGGTTAAATAACAGCTGAATATGGTATATTTTGTGCTTTTTATCCAGACGAAACTGTCTTTACATCCATACTCCATTACTGGTAGTTTCGGCGTGTCCTTGACCCAGATGGCTGCTGTGTTGCTCGTGTCTGTGTACCATCCTTGGGTGCGTCGATTCGCGTACTGCTCGCTGATGACGGCTACTGTTGTTTGATGTTCTATCACAAGTTGGTTGAGAAGTTGGTCAGCAGTTCGGCTCCTGTTAAGATTTCCCTGTAGGATCCTGATCATTTCCGTTTTTGCATATTGTTCTCGAGTGCAATTCGATACGCTTTGCAGCCTGTCGAGCCCGCCGTGTGTACCAGAAGCTTTTCCTCTACCATGAGGTCTGCGCACAGGACGCATTTTCTTACCTCGTTTGTGCAAATGCGCGCGATGTGGTTATTATCCCCACATTTATAGCATGTTGTACTCCTATCTGGACCGTTACATTGGCGAGATATATGTCCGTAACCCAGGCACCTGAAGCAGCGGATGATCGTATTCCTCTTGCGGATACGGCAAACGACCCATCCAACTTTGATCTTCGATACTTCGAGAAGTTTTTCCGCGTCCTGGTTATCTAATTCTAGGAGAGCCATCTTCTGCCCTCTTGTGTTCGGGCCTAGGGTTGTTACTTTCCAAGGGGGATCTGCTGGCTTGAGCAAAGTTTTAAGGCTTTCCTCTATATCTTCCTTTTCAGCACAGGCATCGAGGTCTCGGATTTCTAGCGTAGTGCGCGTCCCAATCTCTCGCACTCTGCCGATCTCTCCTATCGCATTTTTTACGGCGAGCCGGAATTGTCTGGTGTTTTTCGAAATTCTGTCTAGGACCAGCAGCACGTCTCCCGCTTTCGTCTTTCGTATAGTTTGTACCCTCGTTTCTGTTGCCTCCGGATTGATTTCCTTTTTCATCGTGGACAGAACGTCCGCATAAGTTTTGTTTTCCGCAGGCCTGATCAATATTACTTCCTGAGGGGTCTTGTTCTCTGTGAGTGTTCGCTGTGTCACGTGGGGCTTCGTCTGATCACCACATGTTGCAGAGGTCGCTGTT
>CAXASF010000706.1:0-92398 GCA_963971475.1 Chrysops caecutiens | reverse complement strand
GTGCAGATTGCCACAGTTATTTCACTGGTTTTCGCTGTTATTAGTGAGGCTTTGCAGATTGTGACTGTTATTTCAGTGGTTTTAGCTGTTATTAGTGAGGTTGTGCAGATTGCCACAGTTATTTCACTGGTTTTCGCTGTTATTAGTGAGGCTTTGCAGATTGTGACTGTTATTTCAGTGGTTTTCGCTGTTATTAGTGAGGCTTTGCAGATTGTGACTGTTATTTCAGTGGTTTTCGCTGTTATTAGTGAGGTTGTGCAGATTTATTTATTTATTTATTTATTTATTATTAAACTTAATACAAGCTAGCATTAAAAAAATAACAAAAGTTAAGAATGTAAAAAAGAAAAAAAAAACAAATTAAGAAAGAGACTTTATGTCCAGTCGGGTCAGGAAAGACAGGACCGGGAGGTAGCTATTAGGACATGTGATCGACCAAGGAGCGAAACACAGACCGTGCGTGGGTGTGGCCTCCCGCTGCTTGGAGAAGGGGGATGGCCCTATTATACACCCTTAGCATTCGCGTAATAGGCTCCATCCTACCAAAGTCTGTGTGGTGGTAGTTGATGAGGAAAGATTCTTGAGCTCGGAGGGATCGTACGTAAGGGCGGCAAACGAACTGGCTGCGGATGTCAGGAGCAACAATATGTCCCAGGGCTATGCCATGGGCGAACGACAAATCGGCCATAGCACGGCGTCCCGAGAGAGATTGCAGGTTGATTAGCTTAAGACGATCCGCATAAGGAGGAAGATGGAAAGGATCGGACCAAGGAAGACGGCGGAGGGCGAAACGAAGAAATCGCTTTTGAATGGCCTCAATTCTGCCAATAAGGTGGTTATGGTAAGGGGACCAGACTTGCGAGGCGTATTCGAGTATGGGTCGGACAAGGGACGTGAAAAGGACTTTGAAAACGTAGGGGTCAGAGAATTCCCTAGACCATCTTGAAATGAACCCCAACATGACACCCGCTCTCCGGATTATGTGGTTAACGTGGTCATGGAAGGAGAGTTTGGAGTCAAGATGGACCCCCAGATCACAAACACAGTCAACAGACCTCACCGGGGAGTCGTTAATTGTGAACATGTAGGGAGCATAGTTACGTTTGTGGGAGAAACAAACATGCTCACACTTGGAAACATTAAGGACAAGGTTACTTTTAGAACACCACAGAGATAGCCGGTTGAGATCAAGCTGTAGGTCGATATTGTCAGAAGGATTGACAATATTTTTGTACAGCTTGGTATCATCTGCATAGGAAAGGAGTGAGGAGGTTTGGATAACGCTAGACAAGTCATTAGTAGCGGTTATGAATAGAAGGGGGCCGATATGGCTGCCCTGGGGGACGCCAGAGGTAGCCGTTATGCATTTGGAGTGGGATGACCGGAAGCGAACACGGTATGTTCTGTGATCCAGGTAGGAATCTATCCACCTGAGGAAGGATTGCCACAGTTATTTCACTGGTTTTCGCTGTTATTAGTGAGGCTTTGCAGATTGTGACTGTTATTTCAGTGGTTTTCGCTGTTATTAGTGAGGTTGTGCAGATTGCCACAGTTATTTCACTGGTTTTCGCTGTTATTAGTGAGGCTTTGCAGATTGTGACTGTTATTTCAGTGGTTTTCGCTGTTATTAGTGAGGCTTTGCAGATTGTGACTGTTATTTCAGTGGTTTTCGCTGTTATTAGTGAGGTTGTGCAGATTGCCACAGTTATTTCACTGGTTTTCGCTGTTATTAGTGAGGCTTTGCAGATTGTGACTGTTATTTCAATGGTTTTCGCTGTTATTAGTGAGGTTGTGCAGATTGCCACAGTTATTTCACTGGTTTTCGCTGTTATTAGTGAGGCTTAGCAGATTGTGACTGTTATTTCAGTGGTTTTCGCTGTTATTAGTGAGGTTGTGCAGATTGCCACAGTTATTTCACTGGTTTTCGCTGTTATTAGTGAGGCTTTGCAGATTGTGACTGTTATTTCAGTGGTTTTCGCTGTTATTAGTGAGGTTGTGCAGATTGCCACAGTTATTTCAGTGGTTTTCGCTGTTATTAGTGAGGTTGTGCAGATTGCCACAGTTATTTCACTGGTTTTCGCTGTTATTAGTGAGGCTTTGCAGATTGTGACTGTTATTTCAGTGGTTTTCGCTGTTATTAGTGAGGTTGTGCAGATTGCCACAGTTATTTCACTGGTTTTCGCTGTTATTAGTGAGGCTTTGCAGATTGTGACTGTTATTTCAGTGGTTTTCGCTGTTATTAGTGAGGTTGTGCAGATTGCCACAGTTATTTCACTGGTTTTCGCTGTTATTAGTGAGGCTTTGCAGATTGTGACTGTCATTTCAGTGGTTTTCGCTGTTATTAGTGAGGTTGTGCAGATTGCCACAGTTATTTCACTGGTTTTCGCTGTTATTAGTGAGGCTTTGCAGATTGTGACTGTTATTTCACTGGTTTTCGCTGTTATTAGTGAGGCTTTGCAGATTGTGACTGTTATTTCAGTGGTTTTCGCTGTTATTAGTGAGGTTGTGCAGATTGCCACAGTTATTTCACTGGTTTTCGCTGTTATTAGTGAGGCTTTGCAGATTGTGACTGTTATTTCAGTGGTTTTCGCTGTTATTAGTGAGGTTGTGCAGATTGCCAAAGTTATTTCACTGGTTTTCGCTGTTATTAGTGAGGCTTTGCAGATTGTGACTGTTATTTCAGTGGTTTTCGCTGTTATTAGTGAGGTTGTGCAGATTGCCACAGTTATTTCACTGGTTTTCGCTGTTATTAGTGAGGCTTTGCAGATTGTGACTGTTATTTCAGTGGTTTTCGCTGTTATTAGTGAGGTTGTGCAGATTGCCACAGTTATTTCACTGGTTTTCGCTGTTATTAGTGAGGCTTTGCAGATTGTGACTGTTATTTCAGTGGTTTTCGCTGTTATTAGTGAGGTTGTGCAGATTGCCACAGTTATTTCACTGGTTTTCGCTGTTATTAGTGAGGCTTTGCAGATTGTGACTGTTATTTCACTGGTTTTCGCTGTTATTAGTGAGGCTTTGCAGATTGTGACTGTTATTTCAGTGGTTTTCGCTGTTATTAGTGAGGTTGTGCAGATTGCCACAGTTATTTCACTGGTTTTCGCTGTAATTAGTGAGGCTTTGCAGATTGTGACTGTTATTTCAGTGGTTTTCGCTGTTATTAGTGAGGTTGTGCAGATTGCCACAGTTATTTCACTGGTTTTCGCTGTTATTAGTGAGGCTTTGCAGATTGTGACTGTTATTTCAGTGGTTTTCGCTGTTATTAGTGAGGTTGTGCAGATTGCCACAGTTATTTCACTGGTTTTCGCTGTTATTAGTGAGGCTTTGCAGATTGTGACTGTTATTTCAGTGGTTTTCGCTGTTATTAGTGAGGTTGTGCAGATTGCCACAGTTATTTTACTGGTTTTCGCTGTTATTAGTGAGGCTTTGCAGATTGTGACTGTTATTTCAGTGGTTTTCGCTGTTATTAGTGAGGTTGTGCAGATTGCCACAGTTATTTCACTGGTTTTCGCTGTTATTAGTGAGGTTGTGCAGATTGCCACAGTTATTTCACTGGTTTTCGCTGTTATTAGTGAGGCTTTGCAGATTGTGACTGTTATTTCAGTGGTTTTCGCTGTTATTAGTGAGGTTGTGCAGATTGCCACAGTTATTTCACTGGTTTTCGCTGTTATTAGTGAGGCTTTGCAGATTGTGACTGTTATTTCAGTGGTTTTCGCTGTTATTAGTGAGGTTGTGCAGATTGCCACAGTTATTTCACTGGTTTTCGCTGTTATTAGTGAGGCTTTGCAGATTGTGACTGTTATTTCAGTGGTTTTCGCTGTTATTAGTGAGGTTGTGCAGATTGCCACAGTTATTTCACTGGTTTTCGCTGTTATTAGTGAGGCTTTGCAGATTGTGACTGTTATTTCACTGGTTTTCGCTGTTATTAGTGAGGCTTTGCAGATTGTGACTGTTATTTCAGTGGTTTTCGCTGTTATTAGTGAGGTTGTGCAGATTGCCACAGTTATTTCACTGGTTTTCGCTGTTATTAGTGAGGCTTTGCAGATTGTGACTGTTATTTCAGTGGTTTTCGCTGTTATTAGTGAGGTTGTGCAGATTGCCAAAGTTATTTCACTGGTTTTCGCTGTTATTAGTGAGGCTTTGCAGATTGTGACTGTTATTTCAGTGGTTTTCGCTGTTATTAGTGAGGTTGTGCAGATTGCCACAGTTATTTCACTGGTTTTCGCTGTTATTAGTGAGGCTTTGCAGATTGTGACTGTTATTTCAGTGGTTTTCGCTGTTATTAGTGAGGTTGTGCAGATTGCCACAGTTATTTCACTGGTTTTCGCTGTTATTAGTGAGGCTTTGCAGATTGTGACTGTTATTTCAGTGGTTTTCGCTGTTATTAGTGAGGTTGTGCAGATTGCCACAGTTATTTCACTGGTTTTCGCTGTTATTAGTGAGGCTTTGCAGATTGTGACTGTTATTTCAGTGGTTTTCGCTGTTATTAGTGAGGTTGTGCAGATTGCCACAGTTATTTCACTGGTTTTCGCTGTTATTAGTGAGGCTTTGCAGATTGTGACTGTTATTTCAGTGGTTTTCGCTGTTATTAGTGAGGTTGTGCAGATTGCCACAGTTATTTCACTGGTTTTCGCTGTTATTAGTGAGGCTTTGCAGATTGTGACTGTTATTTCAGTGGTTTTCGCTGTTATTAGTGAGGTTGTGCTTAGTGAGGCTTTGCAGATTGTGACTGTTATTTCAGTGGTTTTCGCTGTTATTAGTGAGGTTGTGCAGATTGCCACAGTTATTTCACTGGATTTCGCTGTTATTAGTGAGGCTTTGCAGATTGTGACTGTTATTTCACTGGTTTTCGCTGTTATTAGTGAGGTTGTGCAGATTGCCACAGTTATTTCACTGGTTTTCGCTGTTATTAGTGAGGCTTTGCAGATTGTGACTGTTATTTCAGTGGTTTTCGCTGTTATTAGTGAGGCTTTGCAGATTGTGACTGTTATTTCAGTGGTTTTCGCTGTTATTAGTGAGGTTGTGCAGATTGCCACAGTTATTTCACTGGTTTTCGCTGTTATTAGTGAGGCTTTGCAGATTGTGACTGTTATTTCAGTGGTTTTCGCTGTTATTAGTGAGGTTGTGCAGATTGCCACAGTTATTTCACTGGTTTTCGCTGTTATTAGTGAGGCTTTGCAGATTGTGACTGTTATTTCAGTGGTTTTCGCTGTTATTAGTGAGGTTGTGCAGATTGCCACAGTTATTTCACTGGTTTTCGCTGTTATTAGTGAGGCTTTGCAGATTGTGACTGTTATTTCAGTGGTTTTCGCTGTTATTAGTGAGGTTGTGCAGATTGCCACAGTTATTTCACTGGTTTTCGCTGTTATTAGTGAGGCTTTGCAGATTGTGACTGTTATTTCAGTGGTTTTCGCTGTTATTAGTGAGGTTGTGCAGATTGCCACAGTTATTTCACTGGTTTTCGCTGTTATTAGTGAGGTTGTGCAGATTGCCACAGTTATTTCACTGGTTTTCGCTGTTATTAGTGAGGCTTTGCAGATTGTGACTGTTATTTCAGTGGTTTTCGCTGTTATTAGTGAGGTTGTGCAGATTGCCACAGTTATTTCACTGGTTTTCGCTGTTATTAGTGAGGCTTTGCAGATTGTGACTGTTATTTCAGTGGTTTTCGCTGTTATTAGTGAGGTTGTGCAGATTGCCACAGTTATTTCACTGGTTTTCGCTGTTATTAGTGAGGCTTTGCAGATTGTGACTGTTATTTCAGTGGTTTTCGCTGTTATTAGTGAGGCTTTGCAGATTGTGACTGTTATTTCAGTGGTTTTCGCTGTTATTAGTGAGGTTGTGCAGATTGCCACAGTTATTTCACTGGTTTTCGCTGTTATTAGTGAGGCTTTGCAGATTGTGACTGTTATTTCAGTGGTTTTCGCTGTTATTAGTGAGGTTGTGCAGATTGCCACAGTTATTTCACTGGTTTTCGCTGTTATTAGTGAGGCTTTGCAGATTGTGACTGTTATTTCAGTGGTTTTCGCTGTTATTAGTGAGGTTGTGCAGATTGCCACAGTTATTTCACTGGTTTTCGCTGTTATTAGTGAGGCTTTGCAGATTGTGACTGTTATTTCAGTGGTTTTCGCTGTTAGTAGTGAGGTTGTGCAGATTGCCACAGTTATTTCACTGGTTTTCGCTGTTATTAGTGAGGCTTTGCAGATTGTTACTGTTATTTCAGTGGTTTTCGCTGTTATTAGTGAGGTTGTGCAGATTGCCACAGTTATTTCACTGGTTTTCGCTGTTATTAGTGAGGCTTTGCAGATTGTGACTGTTATTTCAGTGGTTTTCGCTGTTATTAGTGAGGCTTTGCAGATTGTGACTGTTATTTCAGTGGTTTTCGCTGTTATTAGTGAGGTTGTGCAGATTGCCACAGTTATTTCACTGGTTTTCGCTGTTATTAGTGAGGCTTTGCAGATTGTGACTGTTATTTCAGTGGTTTTCGCTGTTATTAGTGAGGTTGTGCAGATTGCCACAGTTATTTCACTGGTTTTCGCTGTTATTAGTTAGGCTTTGCAGATTGTGACTGTTATTTCAGTGGTTTTCGCTGTTATTAGTGAGGTTGTGCAGATTGCCACAGTTATTTCACTGGTTTTCGCTGTTATTAGTGAGGCTTTGCAGATTGTGACTGTTATTTCAGTGGTTTTCGCTGTTATTAGTGAGGCTGTGCAGATTGCCACAGTTATTTCACTGGTTTTCGCTGTTATTAGTGAGGTTGTGCAGATTGCCACAGTTATTTCACTGGTTTTCGCTGTTATTAGTGAGGCTTTGCAGATTGTGACTGTTATTTAAGTGGTTTTCGCTGTTATTAGTGAGGTTGTGCAGATTGCCACAGTTATTTCACTGGTTTTCGCTGTTATTAGTGAGGCTTTGCAGATTGTGACTGTTATTTCAGTGGTTTTAGCTGTTATTAGTGAGGTTGTGCAGATTGCCACAGTTATTTCACTGGTTTTCGCTGTTATTAGTGAGGCTTTGCAGATTGTGACTGTTATTTCAGTGGTTTTCGCTGTTATTAGTGAGGCTTTGCAGATTGTGGCTGTTATTTCAGTGGTTTTCGCTGTTATTAGTGAGGTTGTGCAGATTTATTTATTTATTTATTTATTTATTATTAAACTTAATACAAGCTAGCATTAAAAAAATAACAAAAGTTAAGAATGTAAAAAAGAAAAAAAAAACAAATTAAGAAAGAGACTTTATGTCCAGTCGGGTCAGGAAAGACAGGACCGGGAGGTAGCTATTGGGACATGTGATCGACCAAGGAGCGAAACACAGACCGTGCGTGGGTGTGGCCTCCCGCTGCTTGGAGAAGGGGGATGGCCCTATTATACACCCTTAGCATTCGCGTAATAGGCTCCATCCTACCAAAGTCTGTGTGGTGGTAGTTGATGAGGAAAGATTCTTGAGCTCGGAGGGATCGTACGTAAGGGCGGCAAACGAACTGGCTGCGGATGTCAGGAGCAACAATATGTCCCAGGGCTATGCCATGGGCGAACGACAAATCGGCCATAGCACGGCGTCCCGAGAGAGATTGCAGGTTGATTAGCTTAAGACGATCCGCATAAGGAGGAAGATGGAAAGGATCGGACCAAGGAAGACGGCGGAGGGCGAAACGAAGAAATCGCTTTTGAATGGCCTCAATTCTGCCAATAAGGTGGTTATGGTAAGGGGACCAGACTTGCGAGGCGTATTCGAGTATGGGTCGGACAAGGGACGTGAAAAGGACTTTGAAAACGTAGGGGTCAGAGAATTCCCTAGACCATCTTGAAATGAACCCCAACATGACACCCGCTCTCCGGATTATGTGGTTAACGTGGTCATGGAAGGAGAGTTTGGAGTCAAGATGGACCCCCAGATCACAAACACAGTCAACAGACCTCACCGGGGAGTCGTTAATTGTGAACATGTAGGGAGCATAGTTACGTTTGTGGGAGAAACAAACATGCTCACACTTGGAAACATTAAGGACAAGGTTACTTTTAGAACACCACAGAGATAGCCGGTTGAGATCAAGCTGTAGGTCGATATTGTCAGAAGGATTGACAATATTTTTGTACAGCTTGGTATCATCTGCATAGGAAAGGAGTGAGGAGGTTTGGATAACGCTAGACAAGTCATTAGTAGCGGTTATGAATAGAAGGGGGCCGATATGGCTGCCCTGGGGGACGCCAGAGGTAGCCGTTATGCATTTGGAGTGGGATGACCGGAAGCGAACACGGTATGTTCTGTGATCCAGGTAGGAATCTATCCACCTGAGGAAGGATTGCCACAGTTATTTCACTGGTTTTCGCTGTTATTAGTGAGGCTTTGCAGATTGTGACTGTTATTTCAGTGGTTTTCGCTGTTATTAGTGAGGTTGTGCAGATTGCCACAGTTATTTCACTGGTTTTCGCTGTTATTAGTGAGGCTTTGCAGATTGTGACTGTTATTTCAGTGGTTTTCGCTGTTATTAGTGAGGCTTTGCAGATTGTGACTGTTATTTCAGTGGTTTTCGCTGTTATTAGTGAGGTTGTGCAGATTGCCACAGTTATTTCACTGGTTTTCGCTGTTATTAGTGAGGCTTTGCAGATTGTGACTGTTATTTCAGTGGTTTTCGCTGTTATTAGTGAGGTTGTGCAGATTGCCACAGTTATTTCACTGGTTTTCGCTGTTATTAGTGAGGCTTAGCAGATTGTGACTGTTATTTCAGTGGTTTTCGCTGTTATTAGTGAGGTTGTGCAGATTGCCACAGTTATTTCACTGGTTTTCGCTGTTATTAGTGAGGCTTTGCAGATTGTGACTGTTATTTCAGTGGTTTTCGCTGTTATTAGTGAGGTTGTGCAGATTGCCACAGTTATTTCACTGGTTTTCGCTGTTATTAGTGAGGTTGTGCAGATTGCCACAGTTATTTCACTGGTTTTCGCTGTTATTAGTGAGGCTTTGCAGATTGTGACTGTTATTTCAGTGGTTTTCGCTGTTATTAGTGAGGTTGTGCAGATTGCCACAGTTATTTCACTGGTTTTCGCTGTTATTAGTGAGGCTTTGCAGATTGTGACTGTTATTTCAGTGGTTTTCGCTGTTATTAGTGAGGTTGTGCAGATTGCCACAGTTATTTCACTGGTTTTCGCTGTTATTAGTGAGGCTTTGCAGATTGTGACTGTTATTTCAGTGGTTTTCGCTGTTATTAGTGAGGTTGTGCAGATTGCCACAGTTATTTCACTGGTTTTCGCTGTTATTAGTGAGGCTTTGCAGATTGTGACTGTTATTTCACTGGTTTTCGCTGTTATTAGTGAGGCTTTGCAGATTGTGACTGTTATTTCAGTGGTTTTCGCTGTTATTAGTGAGGTTGTGCAGATTGCCACAGTTATTTCACTGGTTTTCGCTGTTATTAGTGAGGCTTTGCAGATTGTGACTGTTATTTCAGTGGTTTTCGCTGTTATTAGTGAGGTTGTGCAGATTGCCAAAGTTATTTCACTGGTTTTCGCTGTTATTAGTGAGGCTTTGCAGATTGTGACTGTTATTTCAGTGGTTTTCGCTGTTATTAGTGAGGTTGTGCAGATTGCCACAGTTATTTCACTGGTTTTCGCTGTTATTAGTGAGGCTTTGCAGATTGTGACTGTTATTTCAGTGGTTTTCGCTGTTATTAGTGAGGTTGTGCAGATTGCCACAGTTATTTCACTGGTTTTCGCTGTTATTAGTGAGGCTTTGCAGATTGTGACTGTTATTTCAGTGGTTTTCGCTGTTATTAGTGAGGTTGTGCAGATTGCCACAGTTATTTCACTGGTTTTCGCTGTTATTAGTGAGGCTTTGCAGATTGTGACTGTTATTTCACTGGTTTTCGCTGTTATTAGTGAGGCTTTGCAGATTGTGACTGTTATTTCAGTGGTTTTCGCTGTTATTAGTGAGGTTGTGCAGATTGCCACAGTTATTTCACTGGTTTTCGCTGTAATTAGTGAGGCTTTGCAGATTGTGACTGTTATTTCAGTGGTTTTCGCTGTTATTAGTGAGGTTGTGCAGATTGCCACAGTTATTTCACTGGTTTTCGCTGTTATTAGTGAGGCTTTGCAGATTGTGACTGTTATTTCAGTGGTTTTCGCTGTTATTAGTGAGGTTGTGCAGATTGCCACAGTTATTTCACTGGTTTTCGCTGTTATTAGTGAGGCTTTGCAGATTGTGACTGTTATTTCAGTGGTTTTCGCTGTTATTAGTGAGGTTGTGCAGATTGCCACAGTTATTTCACTGGTTTTCGCTGTTATTAGTGAGGCTTTGCAGATTGTGACTGTTATTTCAGTGGTTTTCGCTGTTATTAGTGAGGTTGTGCAGATTGCCACAGTTATTTCACTGGTTTTCGCTGTTATTAGTGAGGTTGTGCAGATTGCCACAGTTATTTCACTGGTTTTCGCTGTTATTAGTGAGGCTTTGCAGATTGTGACTGTTATTTCAGTGGTTTTCGCTGTTATTAGTGAGGTTGTGCAGATTGCCACAGTTATTTCACTGGTTTTCGCTGTTATTAGTGAGGCTTTGCAGATTGTGACTGTTATTTCAGTGGTTTTCGCTGTTATTAGTGAGGTTGTGCAGATTGCCACAGTTATTTCACTGGTTTTCGCTGTTATTAGTCAGGCTTTGCAGATTGTGACTGTTATTTCAGTGGTTTTCGCTGTTATTAGTGAGGTTGTGCAGATTGCCACAGTTATTTCACTGGTTTTCGCTGTTATTAGTGAGGCTTTGCAGATTGTGACTGTTATTTCACTGGTTTTCGCTGTTATTAGTGAGGCTTTGCAGATTGTGACTGTTATTTCAGTGGTTTTCGCTGTTATTAGTGAGGTTGTGCAGATTGCCACAGTTATTTCACTGGTTTTCGCTGTTATTAGTGAGGCTTTGCAGATTGTGACTGTTATTTCAGTGGTTTTCGCTGTTATTAGTGAGGTTGTGCAGATTGCCAAAGTTATTTCACTGGTTTTCGCTGTTATTAGTGAGGCTTTGCAGATTGTGACTGTTATTTCAGTGGTTTTCGCTGTTATTAGTGAGGTTGTGCAGATTGCCACAGTTATTTCACTGGTTTTCGCTGTTATTAGTGAGGCTTTGCAGATTGTGACTGTTATTTCAGTGGTTTTCGCTGTTATTAGTGAGGTTGTGCAGATTGCCACAGTTATTTCACTGGTTTTCGCTGTTATTAGTGAGGCTTTGCAGATTGTGACTGTTATTTCAGTGGTTTTCGCTGTTATTAGTGAGGTTGTGCAGATTGCCACAGTTATTTCACTGGTTTTCGCTGTTATTAGTGAGGCTTTGCAGATTGTGACTGTTATTTCAGTGGTTTTCGCTGTTATTAGTGAGGTTGTGCAGATTGCCACAGTTATTTCACTGGTTTTCGCTGTTATTAGTGAGGCTTTGCAGATTGTGACTGTTATTTCAGTGGTTTTCGCTGTTATTAGTGAGGTTGTGCAGATTGCCACAGTTATTTCACTGGTTTTCGCTGTTATTAGTGAGGCTTTGCAGATTGTGACTGTTATTTCAGTGGTTTTCGCTGTTATTAGTGAGGTTGTGCAGATTGCCACAGTTATTTCACTGGTTTTCGCTGTTATTAGTGAGGCTTTGCAGATTGTGACTGTTATTTCAGTGGTTTTCGCTGTTATTAGTGAGGTTGTGCAGATTGCCACAGTTATTTCACTGGTTTTCGCTGTTATTAGTGAGGCTTTGCAGATTGTGACTGTTATTTCAGTGGTTTTCGCTGTTATTAGTGAGGTTGTGCAGATTGCCACAGTTACTTCACTGGTTTTCGCTGTTATTAGTGAGGTTGTGCAGATTGCCACAGTTATTTCACTGGTTTTCGCTGTTATTAGTGAGGTTGTGCAGATTGCCACAGTTATTTCACTGGTTTTCGCTGTTATTAGTGAGGCTTTGCAGATTGTGACTGTTATTTCAGTGGTTTTCGCTGTTATTAGTGAGGTTGTGCAGATTGCCACAGTTATTTCACTGGTTTTCGCTGTTATTAGTGAGGCTTTGCAGATTGTGACTGTTATTTCAGTGGTTTTCGCTGTTATTAGTGAGGTTGTGCAGATTGCCACAGTTATTTCACTGGTTTTCGCTGTTATTAGTGAGGCTTTGCAGATTGTGACTGTTATTTCAGTGGTTTTCGCTGTTATTAGTGAGGTTGTGCAGATTGCCACAGTTATTTCACTGGTTTTCGCTGTTATTAGTGAGGCTTTGCAGATTGTGACTGTTATTTCAGTGGTTTTCGCTGTTATTAGTGAGGTTGTGCAGATTGCCACAGTTATTTCACTGGTTTTCGCTGTTATTAGTGAGGCTTTGCAGATTGTGACTGTTATTTCAGTGGTTTTCGCTGTTATTAGTGAGGTTGTGCAGATTGCCACAGTTATTTCACTGGTTTTCGCTGTTATTAGTGAGGCTTTGCAGATTGTGACTGTTATTTCAGTGGTTTTCGCTGTTATTAGTGAGGTTGTGCAGATTGCAACAGTTATTTCACTGGTTTTCGCTGTTATTAGTGAGGCTTTGCAGATTGTGACTGTTATTTCAGTGGTTTTCGCTGTTATTAGTGAGGCTTTGCAGATTGTGACTGTTATTTCAGTGGTTTTCGCTGTTATTAGTGAGGTTGTGCAGATTGCCACAGTTATTTCACTGGTTTTCGCTGTTATTAGTGAGGCTTTGCAGATTGTGACTGTTATTTCAGTTGTTTTCGCTGTTATTAGTGAGGTTGTGCAGATTGCCACAGTTATTTCACTGGTTTTCGCTGTTATTAGTGAGGCTTTGCAGATTGTGACCGTTATTTCACTGGTTTTCGCTGTTATTAGTGAGGCTTTGCAGATTGTGACTGTTATTTCAGTGGTTTTCGCTGTTATTAGTGAGGTTGTGCAGATTGCCACAGTTATTTCACTGGATTTCGCTGTTATTAGTGAGGCTTTGCAGATTGTGACTGTTATTTCACTGGTTTTCGCTGTTATTAGTGAGGTTGTGCAGATTGCCACAGTTATTTCACTGGTTTTCGCTGTTATTAGTGAGGCTTTGCAGATTGTGATTGTTATTTCAGTGGTTTTCGCTGTTATTAGTGAGGCTTTGCAGATTGTGACTGTTATTTCAGTGGTTTTCGCTGTTATTAGTGAGGTTGTGCAGATTGCCACAGTTATTTCACTGGTTTTCGCTGTTATTAGTGAGGCTTTGCAGATTGTGACTGTTATTTCAGTGGTTTTCGCTGTTATTAGTGAGGTTGTGCAGATTGCCACAGTTATTTCACTGGTTTTCGCTGTTATTAGTGAGGCTTTGCAGATTGTGACTGTTATTTCAGTGGTTTTCGCTGTTATTAGTGAGGTTGTGCAGATTGCCACAGTTATTTCACTGGTTTTCGCTGTTATTAGTGAGGCTTTGCAGATTGTGACTGTTATTTCAGTGGTTTTCGCTGTTATTAGTGAGGTTGTGCAGATTGCCACAGTTATTTCACTGGTTTTCGCTGTTATTAGTGAGGCTTTGCAGATTGTGACTGTTATTTCAGTGGTTTTCGCTGTTATTAGTGAGGTTGTGCAGATTGCCACAGTTATTTCACTGGTTTTCGCTGTTATTAGTGAGGCTTTGCAGATTGAGACTGTTATTTCAGTGGTTTTCGCTGTTATTAGTGAGGTTGTGCAGATTGCCACAGTTATTTCACTGGTTTTCGCTGTTATTAGTGAGGTTGTGCAGATTGCCACAGTTATTTCACTGGTTTTCGCTGTTATTAGTGAGGCTTTGCAGATTGTGACTGTTATTTCAGTGGTTTTCGCTGTTATTAGTGAGGTTGTGCAGATTGCCACAGTTATTTCACTGGTTTTCGCTGTTATTAGTGAGGCTTTGCAGATTGTGACTGTTATTTCAGTGGTTTTCGCTGTTATTAGTGAGGTTGTGCAGATTGCCACAGTTATTTCACTGGTTTTCGCTGTTATTAGTGAGGCTTTGCAGATTGTGACTGTTATTTCAGTGGTTTTCGCTGTTATTAGTGAGGCTTTGCAGATTGTGACTGTTATTTCAGTGGTTTTCGCTGTTATTAGTGAGGTTGTGCAGATTGCCACAGTTATTTCACTGGTTTTCGCTGTTATTAGTGAGGCTTTGCAGATTGTGACTGTTATTTCAGTGGTTTTCGCTGTTATTAGTGAGGTTGTGCAGATTGCCACAGTTATTTCACTGGTTTTCGCTGTTATTAGTGAGGTTGTGCAGATTGCCACAGTTATTTCACTGGTTTTCGCTGTTATTAGTGAGGCTTTGCAGATTGTGACTGTTATTTCAGTGGTTTTCGCTGTTATTAGTGAGGTTGTGCAGATTGCCACAGTTATTTCACTGGTTTTCGCTGTTATTAGTGAGGCTTTGCAGATTGTGACTGTTATTTCAGTGGTTTTCGCTGTTATTAGTGAGGTTGTGCAGATTGCCACAGTTATTTCACTGGTTTTCGCTGTTATTAGTGAGGCTTTGCAGATTGTGACTGTTATTTCAGTGGTTTTCGCTGTTAGTAGTGAGGTTGTGCAGATTGCCACAGTTATTTCACTGGTTTTCGCTGTTATTAGTGAGGCTTTGCAGATTGTGACTGTTATTTCAGTGGTTTTCGCTGTTATTAGTGAGGTTGTGCAGATTGCCACAGTTATTTCACTGGTTTTCGCTGTTATTAGTGAGGCTTTGCAGATTGTGACTGTTATTTCAGTGGTTTTCGCTGTTATTAGTGAGGCTTTGCAGATTGTGACTGTTATTTCAGTGGTTTTCGCTGTTATTAGTGAGGTTGTGCAGATTGCCACAGTTATTTCACTGGTTTTCGCTGTTATTAGTGAGGCTTTGCAGATTGTGACTGTTATTTCAGTGGTTTTCGCTGTTATTAGTGAGGTTGTGCAGATTGCCACAGTTATTTCACTGGTTTTCGCTGTTATTAGTTAGGCTTTGCAGATTGTGACTGTTATTTCAGTGGTTTTCGCTGTTATTAGTGAGGTTGTGCAGATTGCCACAGTTATTTCGCTGGTTTTCGCTGTTATTAGTGAGGCTTTGCAGATTGTGACTGTTATTTCAGTGGTTTTCGCTGTTATTAGTGAGGCTGTGCAGATTGCCACAGTTATTTCACTGGTTTTCGCTGTTATTAGTGAGGTTGTGCAGATTGCCACAGTTATTTCACTGGTTTTCGCTGTTATTAGTGAGGCTTTGCAGATTGTGACTGTTATTTCAGTGGTTTTCGCTGTTATTAGTGAGGTTGTGCAGATTGCCACAGTTATTTCACTGGTTTTCGCTGTTATTAGTGAGGCTTTGCAGATTGTGACTGTTATTTCAGTGGTTTTCGCTGTTATGAGTGAGGTTGTGCAGATTGCCACAGTTATTTCACTGGTTTTCGCTGTTATTAGTGAGGCTTTGCAGATTGTGACTGTTATTTCAGTGGTTTTCGCTGTTATTAGTGAGGTTGTGCAGATTGCCACAGTTATTTCACTGGTTTTCGCTGTAATTAGTGAGGCTTTGCAGATTGTGACTGTTATTTCAGTGGTTTTCGCTGTTATTAGTGAGGTTGTGCAGATTGCCACAGTTATTTCACTGGTTTTCGCTGTTATTAGTGAGGCTTTGCAGATTGTGACTGTTATTTCAGTGGTTTTCGCTGTTATTAGTGAGGTTGTGCAGATTGCCACAGTTATTTCACTGGTTTTCGCTGTTATTAGTGAGGCTTTGCAGATTGTGACTGTTATTTCAGTGGTTTTCGCTGTTATTAGTGAGGTTGTGCAGATTGCCACAGTTATTTTACTGGTTTTCGCTGTTATTAGTGAGGCTTTGCAGATTGTGACTGTTATTTCAGTGGTTTTCGCTGTTATTAGTGAGGTTGTGCAGATTGCCACAGTTATTTCACTGGTTTTCGCTGTTATTAGTGAGGTTGTGCAGATTGCCACAGTTATTTCACTGGTTTTCGCTGTTATTAGTGAGGCTTTGCAGATTGTGACTGTTATTTCAGTGGTTTTCGCTGTTATTAGTGAGGTTGTGCAGATTGCCACAGTTATTTCACTGGTTTTCGCTGTTATTAGTGAGGCTTTGCAGATTGTGACTGTTATTTCAGTGGTTTTCGCTGTTATTAGTGAGGTTGTGCAGATTGCCACAGTTATTTCACTGGTTTTCGCTGTTATTAGTGAGGCTTTGCAGATTGTGACTGTTATTTCACTGGTTTTCGCTGTTATTAGTGAGGTTGTGCAGATTGCCACAGTTATTTCACTGGTTTTCGCTGTTATTAGTGAGGCTTTGCAGATTGTGACTGTTATTTCACTGGTTTTCGCTGTTATTAGTGAGGCTTTGCAGATTGTGACTGTTATTTCAGTGGTTTTCGCTGTTATTAGTGAGGTTGTGCAGATTGCCACAGTTATTTCACTGGTTTTCGCTGTTATTAGTGAGGCTTTGCAGATTGTGACTGTTATTTCAGTGGTTTTCGCTGTTATTAGTGAGGTTGTGCAGATTGTGACTGTTATTTCAGTGGTTTTCGCTGTTATTAGTGAGGTAGTGCAGATTGCCACAGTTATTTCACTGGTTTTCGCTGTTATTAGTGAGGCTTTGCAGATTGTGACTGTTATTTCAGTGGTTTTCGCTGTTATTAGTGAGGTTGTGCAGATTGCCACAGTTATTTCACTGGTTTTCGCTGTTATAAGTGAGGCTTTGCAGATTGTGACTGTTATTTCAGTGGTTTTCGCTGTTATTAGTGAGGTTGTGCAGATTGCCACAGTTATTTCACTGGTTTTCGCTGTTATAAGTGAGGCTTTGCAGATTGTGACTGTTATTTCAGTGGTTTTCGCTGTTATTAGTGAGGTTGTGCAGATTGTGACTGTTATTTCAGTGGTTTTCGCTGTTATTAGTGAGGTTGTGCAGATTGCCACAGTTATTTCACTGGTTTTCGCTGTTATAAGTGAGGCTTTGCAGATTGTGACTGTTATTTCAGTGGTTTTCGCTGTTATTAGTGAGATTGTGCAGATTGCCACAGTTATTTCACTGGTTTTCGCTGTTATAAGTGAGGCTTTGCAGATTGTGACTGTTATTTCAGTGGTTTTCGCTGTTATTAGTGAGGTTGTGCAGATTGCCACAGTTATTTCACTGGTTTTCGCTGTTATAAGTGAGGCTTTGCAGATTGTGACTGTTATTTCAGTGGTTTTCGCTGTTATTAGTGAGGTTGTGCAGATTGTGACTGTTATTTCAGTGGTTTTCGCTGTTATTAGTGAGGTTGTGCGGATTGCCACAGTTATTTCACTGGTTTTCGCTGTTATAAGTGAGGCTTTGCAGATTGTGACTGTTATTTCAGTGGTTTTCGCTGTTATTAGTGAGATTGTGCAGATTGCCACAGTTATTTCACTGGTTTTCGCTGTTATTAGTGAGGCTTTGCAGATTGTGACTGTTATTTCAGTGGTTTTCGCTGTTATTAGTGAGGTTGTGCAGATTGCCACAGTTATTTCACTGGTTTTCGCTGTTATAAGTGAGGCTTTGCAGATTGTGACTGTTATTTCAGTGGTTTTCGCTGTTATTAGTGAGGTTGTGCAGATTGTGACTGTTATTTCAGTGGTTTTCGCTGTTATTAGTGAGGTTGTGCAGATTGCCACAGTTATTTCACTGGTTTTCGCTGTTATAAGTGAGGCTTTGCAGATTGTGACTGTTATTTCAGTGGTTTTCGCTGTTATTAGTGAGATTGTGCAGATTGCCACAGTTATTTCACTGGTTTTCGCTGTTATAAGTGAGGCTTTGCAGATTGTGACTGTTATTTCAGTGGTTTTCGCTGTTATTAGTGAGGTTGTGCACATTGCCACAGTTATTTCACTGGTTTTCGCTGTTATAAGTGAGGCTTTGCAGATTGTGACTGTTATTTCAGTGGTTTTCGCTGTTATTAGTGAGGTTGTGCAGATTGTGACTGTTATTTCAGTGGTTTTCGCTGTTATTAGTGAGGTTGTGCAGATTGCCACAGTTATTTCACTGGTTTTCGCTGTTATAAGTGAGGCTTTGCAGATTGTGACTGTTATTTCAGTGGTTTTCGCTGTTATTAGTGAGATTGTGCAGATTGCCACAGTTATTTCACTGGTTTTCGCTGTTATTAGTGAGGCTTTGCAGATTGTGACTGTTATTTCAGTGGTTTTCGCTGTTATTAGTGAGGTTGTGCAGATTGCCACAGTTATTTCACTGGTTTTCGCTGTTATAAGTGAGGCTTTGCAGATTGTGACTGTTATTTCAGTGGTTTTCGCTGTTATTAGTGAGGTTGTGCAGATTGCCACAGTTATTTCACTGGTTTTCGCTGTTATAAGTGAGGCTTTGCAGATTGTGACTGTTATTTCAGTGGTTTTCGCTGTTATTAGTGAGGTTGTGCAGATTGCCACAGTTATTTCACTGGTTTTCGCTGTTATAAGTGAGGCTTTGCAGATTGTGACTGTTATTTCAGTGGTTTTCGCTGTTATTAGTGAGGTTGTGCAGATTGCCACAGTTATTTCACTGGTTTTCGCTGTTATAAGTGAGGCTTTGCAGATTGTGACTGTTATTTCAGTGGTTTTCGCTGTTATTAGTGAGGTTGTGCAGATTGTGACTGTTATTTCAGTGGTTTTCGCTGTTATTAGTGAGGTTGTGCAGATTGCCACAGTTATTTCACTGGTTTTCGCTGTTATAAGTGAGGCTTTGCAGATTGTGACTGTTATTTCAGTGGTTTTCGCTGTTATTAGTGAGATTGTGCAGATTGCCACAGTTATTTCACTGGTTTTCGCTGTTATAAGTGAGGCTTTGCAGATTGTGACTGTTATTTCAGTGGTTTTCGCTGTTATTAGTGAGGTTGTGCAGATTGCCACAGTTAGTTCACTGGTTTTCGCTGTTATAAGTGAGGCTTTGCAGATTGTGACTGTTATTTCAGTGGTTTTCGCTGTTATTAGTGAGGTTGTGCAGATTGTGACTGTTATTTCAGTGGTTTTCGCTGTTATTAGTGAGGTTGTGCGGATTGCCACAGTTATTTCACTGGTTTTCGCTGTTATAAGTGAGGCTTTGCAGATTGTGACTGTTATTTCAGTGGTTTTCGCTGTTATTAGTGAGATTGTGCAGATTGCCACAGTTATTTCACTGGTTTTCGCTGTTATTAGTGAGGCTTTGCAGATTGTGACTGTTATTTCAGTGGTTTTCGCTGTTATTAGTGAGGTTGTGCAGATTGCCACAGTTATTTCACTGGTTTTCGCTGTTATAAGTGAGGCTTTGCAGATTGTGACTGTTATTTCAGTGGTTTTCGCTGTTATTAGTGAGGTTGTGCAGATTGCCACAGTTATTTCACTGGTTTTCGCTGTTATAAGTGAGGCTTTGCAGATTGTGACTGTTATTTCAGTGGTTTTCGCTGTTATTAGTGAGGTTGTGCAGATTGCCACAGTTATTTCACTGGTTTTCGCTGTTATAAGTGAGGCTTTGCAGATTGTGACTGTTATTTCAGTGGTTTTCGCTGTTATTAGTGAGGTTGTGCAGATTGCCACAGTTATTTCACTGGTTTTCGCTGTTATAAGTGAGGCTTTGCAGATTGTGACTGTTATTTCAGTGGTTTTCGCTGTTATTAGTGAGGTTGTGCAGATTGTGACTGTTATTTCAGTGGTTTTCGCTGTTATTAGTGAGATTGTGCAGATTGCCACAGTTATTTCAGTGGTTTTCGCTGTTATTAGTGAGGCTTTTGCAGATTGTGACTGTTATTTCAGTGGTTTTCGCTGTTATTAGTGAGGTTGTGCAGATTGCCACAGTTATTTCACTGGTTTTCGCTGTTATAAGTGAGGCTTTGCAGATTGTGACAGTTATTTCAGTGGTTTTCGCTGTTATTAGTGAGGTTGTGCAGATTGCCACAGTTATTTCACTGGTTTTCGCTGTTATAAGTGAGGCTTTGCAGATTGTGACTGTTATTTCAGTGGTTTTCGCTGTTATAAGTGAGGCTTTGCAGATTGTGACTGTTATTTCAGTGGTTTTCGCTGTTATTAGTGAGATTGTGCAGATTGCCACAGTTATTTCACTGGTTTTCGCTGTTATTAGTGAGGCTTTGCAGATTGTGACTGTTATTTCAGTGGTTTTCGCTGTTATTAGTGAGGTTGTGCAGATTGCCACAGTTATTTCACTGGTTTTCGCTGTTATAAGTGAGGCTTTGCAGATTGTGACTGTTATTTCAGTGGTTTTCGCTGTTATTAGTGAGGTTGTGCAGATTGCCACAGTTATTTCACTGGTTTTCGCTGTTATAAGTGAGGCTTTGCAGATTGTGACTGTTATTTCAGTGGTTTTCGCTGTTATTAGTGAGGTTGTGCAGATTGCCACAGTTATTTCACTGGTTTTCGCTGTTATAAGTGAGGCTTTGCAGATTGTGACTGTTATTTCAGTGGTTTTCGCTGTTATTAGTGAGGTTGTGTAGATTGCCACAGTTATTTCACTGGTTTTCGCTGTTATAAGTGAGGCTTTGCAGATTGTGACTGTTATTTCAGTGGTTTTCGCTGTTATTAGTGAGGTTGTGCAGATTGTGACTGTTATTTCAGTGGTTTTCGCTGTTATTAGCGAGGTTGTGCAGATTGCCACAGTTACTTCACTGGTTTTCGCTGTTATAAGTGAGGCTTTGCAGATTGTGACTGTTATTTCAGTGGTTTTCGCTGTTATTAGTGAGATTGTGCAGATTGCCACAGTTATTTCACTGGTTTTCGCTGTTATTAGTGAGGTTGTGCAGATTGTGACTGTTATTTCAGTGGTTTTCGCTGTTATTAGCGAGGTTGTGCAGATTGCCACAGTTACTTCACTGGTTTTCGCTGTTATAAGTGAGGCTTTGCAGATTGTGACTGTTATTTCAAAGGTTTTCGCTGTTATTAGTGAGATTGTGCAGATTGCCACAGTTATTTCACTGGTTTTCGCTGTTATAAGTGAGGCTTTGCAGATTGTGACTGTTATTTCAGTGGTTTTCGCTGTTATTAGTGAGGTTGTGCAGATTGCCACAGTTATTTCACTGGTTTTCGCTGTTATAAGTGAGGCTTTGCAGATTGTGACTGTTATTTCAGTGGTTTTCGCTGTTATTAGTGAGGTTGTGCAGATTGTGACTGTTATTTCAGTGGTTTTCGCTATTATTAGTGAGGTTGTGCAGATTGCCACAGTTATTTCACTGGTTTTCGCTGTTATAAGTGAGGCTTTGCAGATTGTGACTGTTATTTCAGTGGTTTTCGCTGTTATTAGTGAGATTGTGCAGATTGCCACAGTTATTTCACTGGTTTTCGCTGTTATAAGTGAGGCTTTGCAGATTGTGACTGTTATTTCAGTGGTTTTCGTTGTTATTAGTGAGGTTGTGCAGATTGCCACAGTTATTTCACTGGTTTTCGCTGTTATAAGTGAGGCTTTGCAGATTGTGACTGTTATTTCAGTGGTTTTCGCTGTTATTAGTGAGGTTGTGCAGATTGTGACTGTTATTTCAGTGGTTTTCGCTGTTATTAGTGAGGTTGTGCAGATTGCCACAGTTATTTCACTGGTTTTCGCTGTTATAAGTGAGGCTTTGTTGATTGTGACTGTTATTTCAGTGGTTTTTGCTGTTATTAGTGAGATTGTGCAGATTACCACAGTTATTTCACTGGTTTTCGCTGTTATAAGTGAGGCTTTGCAGATTGTGACTGTTATTTCAGTGGTTTTCGCTGTTATTAGTGAGGTTGTGCAGATTGCCACAGTTATTTCACTGGTTTTCGCTGTTATAAGTGAGGCTTTGCAGATTGTGACTGTTATTTCAGTGGTTTTCGCTGTTATTAGTGAGGTTGTGCAGATTGTGACTGTTATTTCAGTGGTTTTCGCTGTTATTAGTGAGGTTGTGCAGATTGCCACAGTTATTTCACTGGTTTTCGCTGTTATAAGTGAGGCTTTGCAGATTGTGACTGTTATTTCAGTGGTTTTCGCTGTTATTATTGAGATTGTGCAGATTGCCACAGTTATTTCACTGGTTTTCGCTGTTATTAGTGAGGCTTTGCAGATTGTGACTGTTATTTCAGTGGTTTTCGCTGTTATTAGTGAGGTTGTGCAGATTGCCACAGTTATTTCACTGGTTTTCGCTGTTATAAGTGAGGCTTAGCAGATTGTGACTGTTATTTCAGTGGTTTTCGCTGTTATTAGTGAGGTTGTGCAGATTGCCACAGTTATTTCACTGGTTTTCGCTGTTATAAGTGAGGCTTTGCAGATTGTGACTGTTATTTCAGTGGTTTTCGCTGTTATTAGTGAGGTTGTGCAGATTGCCACAGTTATTTCACTGGTTTTCGCTGTTATAAGTGAGGCTTTGCAGATTGTGACTGTTATTTCAGTGGTTTTCGCTGTTATTAGTGAGGTTGTGCAGATTGCCACAGTTATTTCACTGGTTTTCGCTGTTATAAGTGAGGCTTTGCAGATTGTGACTATTATTTCAGTGGTTTTCGCTGTTATTAGTGAGGTTGTGCAGATTGTGACTGTTATTTCAGTGGTTTTCGCTGTTATTAGTGAGATTGTGCAGATTGCCACAGTTATTTCAGTGGTTTTCGCTGTTATTAGTGAGGCTTTGCAGATTGTGACTGTTATTTCAGTGGTTTTCGCTGTTATTAGTGAGGTTGTGCAGATTGCCACAGTTATTTCACTGGTTTTCGCTGTTATAAGTGAGGCTTTGCAGATTGTGACTGTTATTTCAGTGGTTTTCGCTGTTATTAGTGAGGTTGTGCAGATTGCCACAGTTATTTCACTGGTTTTCGCTGTTATAAGTGAGGCTTTGCAGATTGTGACTGTTATTTCAGTGGTTTTCGCTGTTATTAGTGAGGTTGTGCAGATTGTGACTGTTATTTCAGTGGTTTTCGCTGTTATTAGTGAGGTTGTGCAGATTGCCACAGTTATTTCACTGGTTTTCGCTGTTATAAGTGAGGCTTTGCAGATTGTGACTGTTATTTCAGTGGTTTTCGCTGTTATTAGTGAGATTGTGCAGATTGCCACAGTTATTTCACTGGTTTTCGCTGTTATAAGTGAGGCTTTGCAGATTGTGACTGTTATTTCAGTGGTTTTCGCTGTTATTAGTGAGGTTGTGCAGATTGCCACAGTTATTTCACTGGTTTTCGCTGTTATAAGTGAGGCTTTGCAGATTGTGACTGTTATTTCAGTGGTTTTCGCTGTTATTAGTGAGGTTGTGCAGATTGTGACTGTTATTTCAGTGGTTTTCGCTGTTATTAGTGAGGTTGTGCAGATTGCCACAGTTATTTCACTGGTTTTCGCTGTTATAAGTGAGGCTTTGCAGATTGTGACTGTTATTTCAGTGGTTTTCGCTGTTATTAGTGAGATTGTGCAGATTGCCACAGTTATTTCACTGGTTTTCGCTGTTATTAGTGAGGCTTTGCAGATTGTGACTGTTATTTCAGTGGTTTTCGCTGTTATTAGTGAGGTTGTGCAGATTGCCACAGTTATTTCACTGGTTTTCGCTGTTATAAGTGAGGCTTTGCAGATTTTGACTGTTATTTCAGTGGTTTTCGCTGTTATTAGTGAGGTTGTGCAGATTGCACAGTTATTTCACTGGTTTTCGCTGTTATAAGTGAGGCTTTGCAGATTGTGACTGTTATTTCAGTGGTTTTCGCTGTTATTAGTGAGGTTGTGCAGATTGCCACAGTTATTTCACTGGTTTTCGCTGTTATAAGTGAGGCTTTGCAGATTGTGACTGTTATTTCAGTGGTTTTCGCTGTTATTAGTGAGGTTGTGCAGATTGCCACAGTTATTTCACTGGTTTTCGCTGTTATAAGTGAGGCTTTGCAGATTGTGACTGTTATTTCAGTGGTTTTCGCTGTTATTAGTGAGGTTGTGCAGATTGTGACTGTTATTTCAGTGGTTTTCGCTGTTATTAGTGAGATTGTGCAGATTGCCACAGTTATTTCAGTGGTTTTCGCTGTTATTAGTGAGGCTTTGCAGATTGTGACTGTTATTTCAGTGGTTTTCGCTGTTATTAGTGAGGTTGTGTAGATTGCCACAGTTATTTCACTGGTTTTCGCTGTTATTAGTGAGGCTTTGCAGATTGTGACTGTTATTTCAGTGGTTTTCGCTGTTATTAGTGAGGTTGTGCAGATTGCCACAGTTATTTCACTGGTTTTCGCTGTTATAAGTGAGGCTTTGCAGATTGTGACTGTTATTTCAGTGGTTTGCGCTGTTATTAGTGAGGTTGTGCAGATTGTGACTGTTATTTCAGTGGTTTTCGCTGTTATTAGTGAGGTTGTGCAGATTGCCACAGTTATTTCACTGGTTTTCGCTGTTATAAGTGAGGCTTTGCAGATTGTGACTGTTATTTCAGTGGTTTTCGCTGTTATTAGTGAGATTGTGCAGATTGCCACAGTTATTTCACTGGTTTTCGCTGTTATTAGTGAGGCTTTGCAGATTGTGACTGTTATTTCAGTGGTTTTCGCTGTTATTAGTGAGGTTGTGCAGATTGCCACAGTTATTTCACTGGTTTTCGCTGTTATAAGTGAGGCTTTGCAGATTGTGACTGTTATTTCAGTGGTTTTCGCTGTTATTAGTGAGGTTGTGCAGATTGCCACAGTTATTTCACTGGTTTTCGCTGTTATAAGTGAGGCTTTGCAGATTGTGACTGTTATTTCAGTGGTTTTCGCTGTTATTAGTGAGGTTGTGCAGATTGCCACAGTTATTTCACTGGTTTTCGCTGTTATAAGTGAGGCTTTGCAGATTGTGACTGTTATTTCAGTGGTTTTCGCTGTTATTAGTGAGGTTGTGCAGATTGCCACAGTTATTTCACTGGTTTTCGCTGTTATAAGTGAGGCTTTGCAGATTGTGACTGTTATTTCAGTGGTTTTCGCTGTTATTAGTGAGGTTGTGCAGATTGTGACTGTTATTTCAGTGGTTTTCGCTGTTATTAGTGAGGTTGTGCAGATTGCCACAGTTATTTCACTGGTTTTCGCTGTTATAAGTGAGGCTTTGCAGATTGTGACTGTTATTTCAGTGGTTTTCGCTGTTATTAGTGAGATTGTGCAGATTGCCACAGTTATTTCACTGGTTTTCGCTGTTATAAGTGAGGCTTTGCAGATTGTGACTGTTATTTCAGTGGTTTTCGCTGTTATTAGTGAGGTTGTGCAGATTGCCACAGTTATTTCACTGGTTTTCGCTGTTATAAGTGAGGCTTTGCAGATTGTGACTGTTATTTCAGTGGTTTTCGCTGTTATTAGTGAGGTTGTGCAGATTGTGACTGTTATTTCAGTGGTTTTCGCTGTTATTAGTGAGGTTGTGCAGATTGCCACAGTTATTTCACTGGTTTTCGCTGTTATAAGTGAGGCTTTGCAGATTGTGACTATTATTTCAGTGGTTTTCGCTGTTATTAGTGAGATTGTGTAGATTGCCACAGTTATTTCACTGGTTTTCGCTGTTATTAGTGAGGCTTTGCAGATTGTGACAGTTATTTCAGTGGTTTTCGCTGTTATTAGTGAGGTTGTGCAGATTGCCACAGTTATTTCACTGGTTTTCGCTGTTATAAGTGAGGCTTTGCAGATTGTGACTGTTATTTCAGTGGTTTTCGCTGTTATTAGTGAGGTTGTGCAGATTGCCACAGTTATTTCACTGGTTTTCGCTGTTATAAGTGAGGCTTTGCAGATTGTGACTGTTATTTCAGTGGTTTTCGCTGTTATAAGTGAGGTTGTGCAGATTGCCACACTTATTTCACTGGTTTTCGCTGTTATAAGTGAGGCTTTGCAGATTGTGACTGTTATTTCAGTGGTTTTCGCTGTTATTAGTGAGGTTGTGCAGATTGCCACAGTTATTTCACTGGTTTTCGCTGTTATAAGTGAGGCTTTGCAGATTGTGACTGTTATTTCAGTGGTTTTCGCTGTTATTAGTGAGGTTGTGCAGATTGTGACTGTTATTTCAGTGGTTTTCGCAGTTATTAGTGAGGTTGTGCAGATTGCCACAGTTATTTCACTGGTTTTCGCTGTTATAAGTGAGGCTTTGCAGATTGTGACTGTTATTTCAGTGGTTTTCGCTGTTATTAGTGAGGTTGTGCAGATTGCCACAGTTATTTCACTGGTTTTCGCTGTTATAAGTGAGGCTTTGCAGATTGTGACTGTTATTTCAGTGGTTTTCGCTGTTATTAGTGAGGTTGTGCAGATTGCCACAGTTATTTCACTGGTTTTCGCTGTTATAAGTGAGGCTTTGCAGATTGTGACTGTTATTTCAGTGGTTTTCGCTGTTATTAGTGAGGTTGTGCAGATTGTGACTGTTATTTCAGTGGTTTTCGCTGTTATTAGTGAGGTTGTGCAGATTGCCACAGTTATTTCACTGGTTTTCGCTGTTATAAGTGAGGCTTTGCAGATTGTGACTGTTATTTCAGTGGTTTTCGCTGTTATTAGTGAGATTGTGCAGATTGCCACAGTTATTTCACTGGTTTTCGCTGTTATAAGTGAGGCTTTGCAGATTGTGACTGTTATTTCAGTGGTTTTCGCTGTTATTAGTGAGGTTGTGCAGATTGCCACAGTTATTTCACTGGTTTTCGCTGTTATAAGTGAGGCTTTGCAGATTGTGACTGTTATTTCAGTGGTTTTCGCTGTTATTAGTGAGGTTGTGCAGATTGTGACTGTTATTTCAGTGGTTTTCGCTGTTATTAGTGAGGTTGTGCAGATTGCCACAGTTATTTCACTGGTTTTCGCTGTTATAAGTGAGGCTTTGCAGATTGTGACTATTATTTCAGTGGTTTTCGCTGTTATTAGTGAGATTGTGTAGATTGCCACAGTTATTTCACTGGTTTTCGCTGTTATTAGTGAGGCTTTGCAGATTGTGACAGTTATTTCAGTGGTTTTCGCTGTTATTAGTGAGGTTGTGCAGATTGCCACAGTTATTTCACTGGTTTTCGCTGTTATAAGTGAGGCTTTGCAGATTGTGACTGTTATTTCAGTGGTTTTCGCTGTTATTAGTGAGGTTGTGCAGATTGCCACAGTTATTTCACTGGTTTTCGCTGTTATAAGTGAGGCTTTGCAGATTGTGACTGTTATTTCAGTGGTTTTCGCTGTTATAAGTGAGGTTGTGCAGATTGCCACAGTTATTTCACTGGTTTTCGCTGTTATAAGTGAGGCTTTGCAGATTGTGACTGTTATTTCAGTGGTTTTCGCTGTTATTAGTGAGGTTGTGCAGATTGCCACAGTTATTTCACTGGTTTTCGCTGTTATAAGTGAGGCTTTGCAGATTGTGACTGTTATTTCAGTGGTTTTCGCTGTTATTAGTGAGGTTGTGCAGATTGTGACTGTTATTTCAGTGGTTTTCGCAGTTATTAGTGAGGTTGTGCAGATTGCCACAGTTATTTCACTGGTTTTCGCTGTTATAAGTGAGGCTTTGCAGATTGTGACTGTTATTTCAGTGGTTTTCGCTGTTATTAGTGAGATTGTGCAGATTGCCACAGTTATTTCACTGGTTTTCGCTGTTATAAGTGAGGCTTTGCAGATTGTGACTGTTATTTCAGTGGTTTTCGCTGTTATTAGTGAGGTTGTGCAGATTGCCACAGTTATTTCACTGGTTTTCGCTGTTATAAGTGAGGCTTTGCAGATTGTGACTGTTATTTCAGTGGTTTTCGCTGTTATTAGTGAGGTTGTGCAGATTGTGACTGTTATTTCAGTGGTTTTCGCTGTTATTAGTGAGGTTGTGCAGATTGCCACAGTTATTTCACTGGTTTTCGCTGTTATAAGTGAGGCTTTGCAGATTGTGACTGTTATTTCAGTGGTTTTCGCTGTTATTAGTGAGATTGTGCAGATTGCCACAGTTATTTCACTGGTTTTCGCTGTTATTAGTGAGGCTTTGCAGATTGTGACTGTTATTTCAGTGGTTTTCGCTGTTATTAGTGAGGTTGTGCAGATTGCCACAGTTATTTCACTGGTTTTCGCTGTTATAAGTGAGGCTTTGCAGATTGTGACTGTTATTTCAGTGGTTTTCGCTGTTATTAGTGAGGTTGTGCAGATTGCCACAGTTATTTCACTGGCTTTCGCTGTTATAAGTGAGGCTTTGCATATTGTGACTGTTATTTCAGTGGTTTTCGCTGTTATTAGTGAGGTTGTGCAGATTGCCACAGTTATTTCACTGGTTTTCGCTGTTATAAGTGAGGCTTTGCAGATTGTGACTGTTATTTCAGTGGTTTTCGCTGTTATTAGTGAGGTTGTGCAGATTGCCACAGTTATTTCACTGGTTTTCGCTGTTATAAGTGAGGCTTTGCAGATTGTGACTGTTATTTCAGTGGTTTTCGCTGTTATTAGTGAGGTTGTGCAGATTGCCACAGTTATTTCACTGGTTTTCGCTGTTATAAGTGAGGCTTTGCAGATTGTGACTGTTATTTCAGTGGTTTTCGCTGTTATTAGTGAGGTTGTGCAGATTGTGACTGTTATTTCAGTGGTTTTCGCTGTTATTAGTGAGGTTGTGCAGATTGCCACAGTTATTTCACTGGTTTTCGCTGTTATAAGTGAGGCTTTGCAGATTGTGACTGTTATTTCAGTGGTTTTCGCTGTTATTAGTGAGATTGTGCAGATTGCCACAGTTATTTCACTGGTTTTCGCTGTTATAAGTGAGGCTTTGCAGATTGTGACTGTTATTTCAGTGGTTTTCGCTGTTATTAGTGAGGTTGTGCAGATTGCCACAGTTATTTCACTGGTTTTCGCTGTTATAAGTGAGGCTTTGCAGATTGTGACTGTTATTTCAGTGGTTTTCGCTGTTATTAGTGAGGTTGTGCAGATTGTGACTGTTATTTCAGTGGTTTTCGATGTTATTAGTGAGGTTGTGCAGATTGCCACAGTTATTTCACTGGTTTTCGCTGTTATAAGTGAGGCTTTGCAGATTGTGACTGTTATTTCAGTGGTTTTCGCTGTTATTAGTGAGATTGTGCAGATTGCCACAGTTATTTCACTGGTTTTCGCTGTTATTAGTGAGGCTTTGCAGATTGTGACTGTTATTTCAGTGGTTTTCGCTGTTATTAGTGAGGTTGTGCAGATTGCCACAGTTATTTCACTGGTTTTCGCTGTTATAAGTGAGGCTTTGCAGATTGTGACTGTTATTTCAGTGGTTTTCGCTGTTATTAGTGAGGTTGTGCAGATTGCCACAGTTATTTCACTGGTTTTCGCTGTTATAAGTGAGGCTTTGCAGATTGTGACTGTTATTTCAGTGGTTTTCGCTGTTATTAGTGAGGTTGTGCAAATTGCCACAGTTATTTCACTGGTTTTCGCTGTTATAAGTGAGGCTTTGCAGATCGTGACTGTTATTTCAGTGGTTTTCGCTGTTATTAGTGAGATTGTGCAGATTGCCACAGTTATTTCACTGGTTTTCGCTGTTATAAGTGAGGCTTTGCAGATTGCGACTGTTATTTCAGTGGTTTTCGCTGTTATTAGTGAGGTTGTGCAGATTGCCACAGTTATTTCACTGGTTTTCGCTGTTATAAGTGAGGCTTTGCAGATGTGACTGTTATTTCAGTGGTTTTCGCTGTTATTAGTGAGGTTGTGCAGTTTGCCACAGTTATTTCAATGGTTTTCGCTGTTATAAGTGAGGCTTTGCAGATTGTGACTGTTATTTCAGTGGTTTTCGCTGTTATTAGTGAGGTTGTGCAGAGTGCCACAGTTATTTCACTGGTTTTCGCTGTTATAAGTGAGGCTTTGCAGATTGTGACTGTTATTTCAGTGGTTTTCGCTGTTATTAGTGAGGTTGTGCAGATTGCCACAGTTATTTCACTGGTTTTCGCTGTTATAAGTGAGGCTTTGCAGATTGTGACTGTTATTTCAGTGGTTTTCGCTGTTATTAGTGAGGTTGTGCAGATTGTGACTGTTATTTCAGTGGTTTTCGCAGTTATTAGTGAGGTTGTGCAGATTGCCACAGTTATTTCACTGGTTTTCGCTGTTATAAGTGAGGCTTTGCAGATTGTGACTGTTATTTCAGTGGTTTTCGCTGTTATTAGTGAGGTTGTGCAGATTGTGACTGTTATTTCAGTGGTTTTCGCTGTTATTAGTGAGGTTGTGCAGATTGCCACAGTTATTTCACTGGTTTTCGCTGTTATAAGTGAGGCTTTGCAGATTGTGACTGTTATTTCAGTGGTTTTCGCTGTTATTAGTGAGATTGTGCAGATTGCCACAGTTACTTCACTGGTTTTCGCTGTTATTAGTGAGGCTTTGCAGATTGTGACTGTTATTTCAGTGGTTTTCGCTGTTATTAGTGAGGTTGTGCAGATTGCCACAGTTATTTCACTGGTTTTCGCTGTTATAAGTGAGGCTTTGCAGATTGTGACTGTTATTTCAGTGGTTTTCGCTGTTATTAGTGAGGTTGTGCAGATTGCCACAGTTATTTCACTGGTTTTCGCTGTTATAAGTGAGGCTTTGCAGATTGTGACTGTTATTTCAGTGGTTTTCGCTGTTATTAGTGAGGTTGTGCAGATTGCCACAGTTATTTCACTGGTTTTCGCTGTTATAAGTGAGGCTTTGCAGATTGTGACTGTTATTTCAGTGGTTTTCGCTGTTATTAGTGAGGTTGTGCAGATTGCCACAGTTATTTCACTGGTTTTCGCTGTTATAAGTGAAGCTTTGCAGATCGTGACTGTTATTTCAGTGGTTTTCGCTGTTATTAGTGAGGTTGTGCAGATTGTGACTGTTATTTCAGTGGTTTTCGCTGTTATTAGTGAGATTGTGCAGATTGCCACAGTTATTTCAGTGGTTTTCGCTGTTATTAGTGAGGCTTTGCAGATTGTGACTGTTATTTCAGTGGTTTTCGCTGTTATTAGTGAGGTTGTGCAGATTGCCACAGTTATTTCACTGGTTTTCGCTGTTATTAGTGAGGCTTTGCAGATTGTGACTGTTATTTCAGTGGTTTTCGCTGTTATTAGTGAGGTTGTGCAGATTGCCACAGTTATTTCACTGGTTTTCGCTGTTATAAGTGAGGCTTTGCAAATTGTGACTGTTATTTCAGTCGTTTTCGCTGTTATTAGTGAGGTTGTGCAGATTGTGACTGTTATTTCAGTGGTTTTCGCTGTTATTAGTGAGGTTGTGCAGATTGCCACAGTTATTTCACTGGTTTTCGCTGTTATAAGTGAGGCTTTGCAGATTGTGACTGTTATTTCAGTGGTTTTCGCTGTTATTAGTGAGGTTGTGCAGATTGCCACAGTTATTTCACTGGTTTTCGCTGTTATAAGTGAGGCTTTGCAGATTGTGACTGTTATTTCAGTGGTTTTCGCTGTTATTAGTGAGGTTGTGCAGATTGCCACAGTTATTTCACTGGTTTTCGCTGTTATAAGTGAGGCTTTGCAGATTGTGACTGTTATTTCAGTGGTTTTCGCTGTTATTAGTGAGGTTGTGCAGATTGTGACTGTTATTTCAGTGGTTTTCGCTGTTATTAGTGAGGTTGTGCAGATTGCCACAGTTATTTCACTGGTTTTCGCTGTTATTAGTGAAGTTGTGCAGATTGCCACAGTTATTTCACTGGTTTTCGCTGTTATAAGTGAGGCTTTGCAGATTGTGACTGTTATTTCAGTGGTTTTCGCTGTTATTAGTGAGGTTGTGCAGATTGCCACAGTTATTTCACTGGTTTTTCGCTGTTATAAGTGAGGCTTTGCAGATTGTGACTGTTATTTCAGTGGTTTTCGCTGTTATTAGTGAGGTTGTGCAGATTGCCACAGTTATTTCACTGGTTTTCGCTGTTATAAGTGAGGCTTTGCAGATTGTGACTGTTATTTCAGTGGTTTTCGCTGTTATTAGTGAGGTTGTGCAGATTGTGACTGTTATTTCAGTGGTTTTCGCTGTTATTAGTGAGGTTGTGCAGATTGCCACAGTTATTTCACTGGTTTTCGCTGTTATTAGTGAGGCTTTGCAGATTGTGACTGTTATTTCAGTGGTTTTCGCTGTTATTAGTGAGGTTGTGCAGATTGCCACAGTTATTTCACTGGTTTTCGCTGTTATAAGTGAGGCTTTGCAGATTGTAACTGTTATATCAGTGGTTTTCGCTGTTATTAGTGAGGTTGTGCAGATTGCCACAGTTATTTCACTGGTTTTCGCTGTTATAAGTGAGGCTTTGCAGATTGTGACTGTTATTTCAGTGGTTTTTCGCTGTTATTAGTGAGATTGTGCAGATTGCCACAGTTATTTCAGTGGTTTTCGCGGTTATTAGTGAGGCTTTGCAGATTGTGACTGTTATTTCAGTGGTTTTCGCTGTTATTAGTGAGGTTGTGCAGATTGCCACAGTTATTTCACTGGTTTTCGCTGTTATAAGTGAGGCTTTGCAGATTGTGACTGTTATTTCAGTGGTTTTCGCTGTTATTAGTGAGGTTGTGCAGATTGTGACTGTTATTTCAGTGGTTTTCGCTGTTATTAGTGAGGTTGTGCAGATTGCCACAGTTATTTCACTGGTTTTCGCTGTTATTAGTGAAGTTGTGCAGATTGCCACAGTTATTTCACTGGTTTTCGCTGTTATAAGTGAGGCTTTGCAGATTGTGACTGTTATTTCAGTGGTTTTCGCTGTTATTAGTGAGGTTGTGCAGATTGCCACAGTTATTTCACTGGTTTTCGCTGTTATAAGTGAGGCTTTGCAGATTGTGACTGTTATTTCAGTGGTTTTCGCTGTTATTAGTGAGGTTGTGCAGATTGCCACAGTTATTTCACTGGTTTTCGCTGTTATAAGTGAGGCTTTGCAGATTGTGACTGTTATTTCAGTGGTTTTCCGCTGTTATTAGTGAGGTTGTGCAGATTGTGACTGTTATTTCAGTGGTTTTCGCTGTTATTAGTGAGGTTGTGCAGATTGCCACAGTTATTTCACTGGTTTTCGCTGTTATTAGTGAGGCTTTGCAGATTGTGACTGTTATTTCAGTGGTTTTCGCTGTTATTAGTGAGGTTGTGCAGATTGCCACAGTTATTTCACTGGTTTTCGCTGTTATAAGTGAGGCTTTGCAGATTGTGACTGTTATATCAGTGGTTTTCGCTGTTATTAGTGAGGTTGTGCAGATTGCCACAGTTATTTCACTGGTTTTCGCTGTTATAAGTGAGGCTTTGCAGATTGTGACTGTTATTTCAGTGGTTTTCGCTGTTATTAGTGAGGTTGTGCAGATTGTGACTGTTATTTCAGTGGTTTTCGCTGTTATTAGTGAGGTTGTGCAGATTGCCACAGTTATTTCACTGGTTTTCGCTGTTATAAGTGAGGCTTTGCAGATTGTGACTGTTATTTCAGTGGTTTTCGCTGTTATTAGTGAGGATTGTGCAGATTGCCACAGTTATTTCACTGGTTTTCGCTGTTATTAGTGAGGCTTTGCAGATTGTGACTGTTATTTCAGTGGTTTTCGCTGTTATTAGTGAGGTTGTGCAGATTGCCACAGTTATTTCACTGGTTTTCGCTGTTATAAGTGAGGCTTTGCAGATTGTGACTGTTATTTCAGTGGTTTTCGCTGTTATTAGTGAGGTTGTGCAGATTGCCACAGTTATTTCACTGGTTTTCGCTGTTATAAGTGAGGCTTTGCAGATTGTGACTGTTATTTCAGTGGTTTTCGCTGTTATTAGTGAGGTTGTGCAGATTGCCACAGTTATTTCACTGGTTTTCGCTGTTATAAGTGAGGCTTTGCAGATTGTGACTGTTATTTCAGTGGTTTTCGCTGTTATTAGTGAGGTTGTGCAGATTGCCACAGTTATTTCACTGGTTTTCGCTGTTATTAGTGAGGCTTTGCAGATTGTGACTGTTATTTCAGTGGTTTTCGCTGTTATTAGTGAGGTTGTGCAGATTGCCACAGTTATTTCACTGGTTTTCGCTGTTATTAGTGAGGCTTTGCAGATTGTGACTGTTATTTCAGTGGTTTTCGCTGTTATTAGTGAGGTTGTGCAGATTGCCACAGTTATTTCACTGGTTTTCGCTGTTATTAGTGAGGCTTTGCAGATTGTGACTGTTATTTCAGTGGTTTTCGCTGTTATTAGTGAGGTTGTGCAGATTGCCACAGTTATTTCACTGGTTTTCGCTGTTATAAGTGAGGCTTTGCAGATTGTGACTGTTATTTCAGTGGTTTTCGCTGTTATTAGTGAGGTTGTGCAGATTGCCACAGTTATTTCACTGGTTTTCGCTGTTATAAGTGAGGCTTTGCAGATTGTGACTGTTATTTCAGTGGTTTTCGCTGTTATTAGTGAGAGTTGTGCAGATTGCCACAGTTATTTCACTGGTTTTCGCTGTTATTAGTGAGGCTTTGCAGATTGTGACTGTTATTTCAGTGGTTTTCGCTGTTATTAGTGAGGTTGTGCAGATTGCCACAGTTATTTCACTGGTTTCGCTGTTATTAGTGAGGCTTTGCAGATTGTGACTGTTATTTCAGTGGTTTTCGCTGTTATTAGTGAGGTTGTGCAGATTGCCACAGTTATTTCACTGGTTTTCGCTGTTATTAGTGAGGCTTTGCAGATTGTGACTGTTATTTCAGTGGTTTTCGCTGTTATTAGTGAGGTTGTGCAGATTGCCACAGTTATTTCACTGGTTTTCGCTGTTATAAGTGAGGCTTTGCAGATTGTGACTGTTATTTCAGTGGTTTTCGCTGTTATTAGTGAGATTGTGCAGATTGCCACAGTTATTTCAGTGGTTTTCGCTGTTATTAGTGAGGCTTTGCAGATTGTGACTGTTATTTCAGTGGTTTTCGCTGTTATTAGTGAGGTTGTGCAGATTGCCACAGTTATTTCACTGGTTTTCGCTGTTATTAGTGAGGCTTTGCAGATTGTGACTGTTATTTCAGTGGTTTTCGCTGTTATTAGTGAGGTTGTGCAGATTGCCACAGTTATTTCACTGGTTTTCGCTGTTATAAGTGAGGCTTTGCAGATTGTGACTGTTATTTCAGTGGTTTTCGCTGTTATTAGTGAGGTTGTGCAGATTGCCACAGTTATTTCACTGGTTTTCGCTGTTATAAGTGAGGCTTTGCAGATTGTGACTGTTATTTCAGTGGTTTTCGCTGTTATTAGTGAGATTGTGCAGATTGCCACAGTTATTTCAGTGGTTTTCGCTGTTATTAGTGAGGCTTTGCAGATTGTGACTGTTATTTCAGTGGTTTTCGCTGTTATTAGTGAGGTTGTGCAGATTGCCACAGTTATTTCACTGGTTTTCGCTGTTATTAGTGAGGCTTTGCAGATTGTGACTGTTATTTCAGTGGTTTTCGCTGTTATTAGTGAGGTTGTGCAGATTGCCACAGTTATTTCACTGGTTTTCGCTGTTATAAGTGAGGCTTTGCAGATTGTGACTGTTATTTCAGTGGTTTTCGCTGTTATTAGTGAGGTTGTGCAGATTGTGACTGTTATTTCAGTGGTTTTCGCTGTAATTAGTGAGGTTGTGCAGATTGCCACAGTTATTTCACTGGTTTTCGCTGTTATAAGTGAGGCTTTGCAGATTGTGACTGTTATTTCAGTGGTTTTCGCTGTTATTAGTGAGATTGTGCAGATTGCCACAGTTATTTCACTGGTTTTCGCTGTTATTAGTGAGGCTTTGCAGATTGTGACTGTTATTTCAGTGGTTTTCGCTGTTATTAGTGAGGTTGTGCAGATTGCCACAGTTATTTCACTGGTTTTCGCTGTTATAAGTGAGGCTTTGCAGATTGTGACTGTTATTTCAGTGGTTTTCGCTGTTATTAGTGAGTTGTGCAGATTGTGACTGTTATTTCAGTGGTTTTCGCTGTTATTAGTGAGGTTGTGCAGATTGCCACAGTTATTTCACTGGTTTTCGCTGTTATAAGTGAGGCTTTGCAGATTGTGACTGTTATTTCAGTGGTTTTCGCTGTTATTAGTGAGGTTGTGCAGATTGCCACAGTTATTTCACTGGTTTTCGCTGTTATTAGTGAGGCTTTGCAGATTGTGACTGTTATTTCAGTGGTTTTCGCTGTTATTAGTGAGGTTGTGCAGATTGCCACAGTTATTTCACTGGTTTTCGCTGTTATAAGTGAGGCTTTGCAGATTGTGACTGTTATTTCAGTGGTTTTCGCTGTTATTAGTGAGGTTGTGCAGATTGCCACAGTTATTTCACTGGTTTTCGCTGTTATAAGTGAGGCTTTGCAGATTGTGACTGTTATTTCAGTGGTTTTCGCTGTTATTAGTGAGATTGTGCAGATTGCCACAGTTATTTCACGTGGTTTTCGCTGTTATTAGTGAGGCTTTGCAGATTGTGACTGTTATTTCAGTGGTTTTCGCTGTTATTAGTGAGGTTGTGCAGATTGCCACAGTTATTTCACTGGTTTTCGCTGTTATAAGTGAGGCTTTGCAGATTGTGACTGTTATTTCAGTGGTTTTCGCTGTTATTAGTGAGGTTGTGCAGATTGCCACAGTTATTTCACTGGTTTTCGCTGTTATAAGTGAGGCTTTGCAGATTGTGACTGTTATTTCAGTGGTTTTCGCTGTTATTAGTGAGGTTGTGCAGATTGCCACAGTTATTTCACTGGTTTTCGCTGTTATAAGTGAGGCTTTGCAGATTGTGACTGTTATTTCAGTGGTTTTCGCTGTTATTAGTGAGATTGTGCAGATTGCCACAGTTATTTCACTGGTTTTCGCTGTTATTAGTGAGGCTTTGCAGATTGTGACTGTTATTTCAGTGGTTTTCGCTGTTATTAGTGAGGTTGTGCAGATTGCCACAGTTATTTCACTGGTTTTCGCTGTTATAAGTGAGGCTTTGCAGATTGTGACTGTTATTTCAGTGGTTTTCGCTGTTATTAGTGAGGTTGTGCAGATTGTGCCACAGTTATTTCAGTGGTTTTCGCTGTTATTAGTGAGGCTTTGCAGATTGCACAGTTATTTCACTGGTTTTCGCTGTTATAAGTGAGGCTTTGCAGATTGTGACTGTTATTTCAGTGGTTTTCGCTGTTATTAGTGAGAGTTGTGCAGATTGCCACAGTTATTTCACTGGTTTTCGTTGTTATTAGTGAGGCTTTGCAGATTGTGACTGTTATTTCAGTGGTTTTCGCTGTTATTAGTGAGGTTGTGCAGATTTGCCACAGTTATTTCACTGGTTTTTCGCTGTTATAAGTGAGGCTTTGCAGATTGTGACTGTTATTTCAGTGGTTTTCGCTGTTATTAGTGGGGTTGTGCAGATTGCCACAGTTATTTCACTGGTTTTCGCTGTTATAGTGAGGCTTTGCAGATTGTGACTGTTATTTCAGTGGTTTTCGCTGTTATTAGTGCAGATTGCCACAGTTATTTCAGTGGTTTTCGCTGTTATTAGTGAGGCTTTGCAGATTGTGACTGTTATTTCAGTGGTTTTCGCTGTTATTAGTGAGGTTGTGCAGATTGCCACAGTTATTTCACTGGTTTTCGCTGTTATTAGTGAGGCTTTGCAGATTGTGACTGTTATTTCAGTGGTTTTCGCTGTTATTAGTGAGGTTGTGCAGATTGCCACAGTTATTTCACTGGTTTTCGCTGTTATAAGTGAGGCTTTGCAGATTGTGACTGTTATTTCAGTGGTTTTCGCTGTTATTAGTGAGGTTGTGCAGATTGCCACAGTTATTTCACTGGTTTTCGCTGTTATAAGTGAGGCTTTGCAGATTGTGACTGTTATTTCAGTGGTTTTCGCTGTTATTAGTGAGATTGTGCAGATTGCCACAGTTATTTCAGTGGTTTTCGCTGTTATTAGTGAGGCTTTGCAGATTGTGACGGTTATTTCAGTGGTTTTCGCTGTTATTAGTGAGGTTGTGCAGATTGCCACAGTTATTTCACTGGTTTTCGCTGTTATTAGTGAGGCTTTGCAGATTGTGACTGTTATTTCAGTGGTTTTCGCTGTTATTAGTGAGGTTGTGCAGATTGCCACAGTTATTTCACTGGTTTTCGCTGTTATAAGTGAGGCTTTGCAGATTGTGACTGTTATTTCAGTGGTTTTCGCTGTTATTAGTGAGGTTGTGCAGATTGCCACAGTTATTTCACTGGTTTTCGCTGTTATAAGTGAGGCTTTGCAGATTGTGACTGTTATTTCAGTGGTTTTCGCTGTTATTAGTGAGATTGTGCAGATTGCCACAGTTATTTCAGTGGTTTTCGCTGTTATTAGTGAGGCTTTGCAGATTGTGACTGTTATTTCAGTGGTTTTCGCTGTTATTAGTGAGGTTGTGCAGATTGCCACAGTTATTTCACTGGTTTTCGCTGTTATTAGTGAGGCTTTGCAGATTGTGACTGTTATTTCAGTGGTTTTCGCTGTTATTAGTGAGGTTGTGCAGATTGCCACAGTTATTTCACTGGTTTTCGCTGTTATAAGTGAGGCTTTGCAGATTGTGACTGTTATTTCAGTGGTTTTCGCTGTTATTAGTGAGGTTGTGCAGATTGTGACTGTTATTTCAGTGGTTTTCGCTGTTATTAGTGAGGTTGTGCAGATTGCCACAGTTATTTCACTGGTTTTCGCTGTTATAAGTGAGGCTTTGCAGATTGTGACTGTTATTTCAGTGGCTTTCGCTGTTATTAGTGAGATTGTGCAGATTGCCACAGTTATTTCACTGGTTTTCGCTGTTATTAGTGAGGCTTTGCAGATTGTGACTGTTATTTCAGTGGTTTTCGCTGTTATTAGTGAGGTTGTGCAGATTGCCACAGTTATTTCACTGGTTTTCGCTGTTATAAGTGAGGCTTTGCAGATTGTGACTGTTATTTCAGTGGTTTTCGCTGTTATTAGTGAGGTTGTGCAGATTGCCACAGTTATTTCACTGGTTTTCGCTGTTATAAGTGAGGCTTTGCAGATTGTGACTGTTATTTCAGTGGTTTTCGCTGTTATTAGTGAGGTTGTGCAGATTGTGACTGTTATTTCAGTGGTTTTCGCTGTTATTAGTGAGGTTGTGCAGATTGCCACAGTTATTTCACTGGTTTTCACTGTTATAAGTGAGGCTTTGCAGATTGTGACTGTTATTTCAGTGGTTTTCGCTGTTATTAGTGAGGTTGTGCAGATTGCCACAGTTATTGAGCTGAGCGAGCGAAGCGAGCGAAGCTTTTATGCGTCGACGAAATATGAAACCTTTGTAACCAAACTCCTCCTAGACCGTTTGATCAATCGATCTGAAATTTTACATACTAATAGTTTTTTCGACGGTGAGTGCTAACATCTATTTTTTGTTACTAAATTCGCGAAAAAAAATCACTAGGGTAGGCTTCTTAGTTAACAATTTTTCTGATGAACGAACCAAAATTAGTACAAAGGTTTGTGTCATGGAAATCTAAATTTAGATTTTATGTTTTTTGAAAGATCACTGCGTTTTTTTCCAAGAATTCCAAAATATACGGCAAACAAAATACAATCCTGACAAAAAATCGCTGTCTTTGTAACAAAAAACGTTAGTTTTCTTGTATAAGTGAAGCTGGTATTGATCTTAGGTAATTAGTTTTCGCATGCTCGAGCCAAAATAAGCTTTCACATAAAGATCTTAGCACAGGCACCTGATTGTTTCCGGGGCTTTCGCCAATTCGCTGTGGGGAATCGGAAACTTTGAAGAAAAAATTTATTTTGGTTTACTCAAACCGTAGCAAGTGGATTTTTACAGGTTCTTGAAAAATTGTATTTTAATTTATGAATTTTGAATCATGGGACAAGAAAGATTCCGGGAATCAGAAATTGGACAATTTTCTTCAGGTTTTTAACGTACTTTCCGGTAAAATTTTTAATTTTCAACGGTTTTTTGCCCGTAGCGGCTAAACGCAGCGTCCTAGGGTGTTCGTATGTATGACCGACTCCCATTATTTTGTCATTTTCTACCTTTTTGTCATATATGATTTTTCTCTAAATTCTGTTTTTAAAGATATACATACAAAAGATCGGAAAACTGATAAGACTCAGATTTTGAATTTTTAAAAGTTTTTTGCCCGTAGCGGCTAAATTATGGACTAAAGGGGTTTCATATGTTTGAACGATCCCCATTATTTTGACATTTTCTACCCTTTTGTCATACATAATTTTTCTCTAAATGGAGTTTTTAAACGTGTACATACAAAAAATGGGAAAAATGATAAAATTCAGATTTTGGACACTTAATGGTTTTTTGCTTGTAGCGGGTAAACGAAGCATCCTAGAGAGCTCATATGTATAACCGACCCCCCTTATTTTGACATTTTCTACCTCTTTTTCATACATCATTTTTCTCTAAAGTGAGTTTAAAGATGTGCATACAAAAGATGGGGAAAGTGCTAAAATTCAAATTTTGAATTTTCAACAGTTTTTTGCCCGTAGCGGCCAAACGAGGTATCCCACGGTGTTTATATGTATAACCAACCCCCATTATTTTGACATTTTCTGCATTTTGGTCAAAAATTAATTTCCTCTACTGTGAGTTTTTATAAATGTGTCCATATCCAAAATTACGATTCAAACTAATAATTTTGTAAATCATTGAAATCTGATAGTAAAGATGATTGAATGGATTACTGAAAATTGTTTCGTATCTTCAATATATGCAAGAAATGAAGCCTCATGACCATCTGATGCGTTTTATGTTCGCCTATCGCATCGGATGGGCTGAAGATCGGTTGGTCGAAGATGAACATTTTTACTGTAAAATTATCTTCTCTGATGAAGCTCATTTCCACCGTGGAGGCTATTTCAATAAGCGAAATTGCCGCCCTCAGGGTCAATGGCGAGCGTTATAGAGCCATGTTAAATGGATTTTAGTTTCCACAAATTGACGAGTGTTACATGGACGGAATTTGGTACCAACAGGACTGGGCTGCGACACAGCCAACGATACAATCGATCTCTTGCGCACCTCTTTTGAACATCGAATAATAAAGCGAAATTCTGATCCGAATTGGGCGCCTCAGAGCTGTGATTTGAACCCATTAGACTATTTTTGTGGGAATTTATTAAGGATATATGTTACGCTTATCATCCAGAGACGATTGAGTCCTCGAAACACGAAATTGAAGTTGCCATTCATGAGATTGAAGCCCAAACAAGCGAAATGTACTGAAAAATTGGAATGATCCGATGGAGTACTGTAAGGCCAGCCTTGGCAGTCATTTGAATGATGTTGTGTTTCACTCGTAAATGAAAATGTTCAGTCCTTCTAATAAAGTTAAAGTTTTGGACAAATATTCCTTAGTTTTTTTTTATATCCGATTCAAATTCCAAATCGTATATGGCCCACCCTTTATCTCTTGAGTTTCTCTCACTGAAGGTAATGAAGAGATAGAATAACAAACAAGAAATGGCCAATAAATCAGTGTTTAGGGCTAGAATTGTAATACACATATTTTTTACATTAAAACCAAGTCAACACACATAGTATCGACTTGAACCAATTGCTACCAATTATTACATTACCACAGATGACTACGAAACAGAGTGTCTATATATCGACCGCTCAGCTCAATTTTGTGTGCGACTTCGCGAACGCCACCTAGTTTCACTGGTTTTCGCTGACTCAGATTTTGAATTTTTAAAAGTTTTTTGCCCGTAGCGGCTAAATTATGGACTAAAGGGGTTTCATATGTTTGAACGATCCCCATTATTTTGACATTTTCTACCCTTTTGTCATACATAATTTTTCTCTAAATGGAGTTTTTAAACGTGTACATACAAAAAATGGGAAAAATGATAAAATTCAGATTTTGGACACTTAATGGTTTTTTGCTTGTAGCGGGTAAACGAAGCATCCTAGAGAGCTCATATGTATAACCGACCCCCCTTATTTTGACATTTTCTACCTCTTTTTCATACATCATTTTTCTCTAAAGTGAGTTTAAAGATGTGCATACAAAAGATGGGGAAAGTGCTAAAATTCAAATTTTGAATTTTCAACAGTTTTTTGCCCGTAGCGGCCAAACGAGGTATCCCACGGTGTTTATATGTATAACCAACCCCCATTATTTTGACATTTTCTGCATTTTGGTCAAAAATTAATTTCCTCTACTGTGAGTTTTTATAAATGTGTCCATATCCAAAATTACGATTCAAACTAATAATTTTGTAAATCATTGAAATCTGATAGTAAAGATGATTGAATGGATTACTGAAAATTGTTTCGTATCTTCAATATATGCAAGAAATGAAGCCTCATGACCATCTGATGCGTTTTATGTTCGCCTATCGCATCGGATGGGCTGAAGATCGGTTGGTCGAAGATGAACATTTTTACTGTAAAATTATCTTCTCTGATGAAGCTCATTTCCACCGTGGAGGCTATTTCAATAAGCGAAATTGCCGCCCTCAGGGTCAATGGCGAGCGTTATAGAGCCATGTTAAATGGATTTTAGTTTCCACAAATTGACGAGTGTTACATGGACGGAATTTGGTACCAACAGGACTGGGCTGCGACACAGCCAACGATACAATCGATCTCTTGCGCACCTCTTTTGAACATCGAATAATAAAGCGAAATTCTGATCCGAATTGGGCGCCTCAGAGCTGTGATTTGAACCCATTAGACTATTTTTGTGGGAATTTATTAAGGATATATGTTACGCTTATCATCCAGAGACGATTGAGTCCTCGAAACACGAAATTGAAGTTGCCATTCATGAGATTGAAGCCCAAACAAGCGAAATGTACTGAAAAATTGGAATGATCCGATGGAGTACTGTAAGGCCAGCCTTGGCAGTCATTTGAATGATGTTGTGTTTCACTCGTAAATGAAAATGTTCAGTCCTTCTAATAAAGTTAAAGTTTTGGACAAATATTCCTTAGTTTTTTTTTATATCCGATTCAAATTCCAAATCGTATATGGCCCACCCTTTATCTCTTGAGTTTCTCTCACTGAAGGTAATGAAGAGATAGAATAACAAACAAGAAATGGCCAATAAATCAGTGTTTAGGGCTAGAATTGTAATACACATATTTTTTACATTAAAACCAAGTCAACACACATAGTATCGACTTGAACCAATTGCTACCAATTATTACATTACCACAGATGACTACGAAACAGAGTGTCTATATATCGACCGCTCAGCTCAATTTTGTGTGCGACTTCGCGAACGCCACCTAGTTTCACTGGTTTTCGCTGTTATAAGTGAGGCTTTGCAGATTGTGACTGTTATTTCAGTGGTTTTCGCTGTTATTAGTGAGATTGTGCAGATTGCCACAGTTATTTCACTGGTTTTCGCTGTTATTAGTGAGGCTTTGCAGATTGTGACTGTTATTTCAGTGGTTTTCGCTGTTATTAGTGAGGTTGTGCAGATTGCCACAGTTATTTCACTGGTTTTCGCTGTTATTAGTGAGGCTTTGCAGATTGTGACTGTTATTTCAGTGGTTTTCGCTGTTATTAGTGAGGTTGTGCAGATTGCCACAGTTATTTCACTGGTTTTCGCTGTTATAAGCGAGGCTTTGCAGATTGTGACTGTTATTTCAGTGGTTTTCGCTGTTATTAGTGAGGTTGTGCAGATTGCCACAGTTATTTCACTGGTTTTCGCTGTTATAAGTGAGGCTTTGCAGATTGTGACTGTTATTTCAGTGGTTTTCGCTGTTATTAGTGAGATTGTGCAGATTGCCACAGTTATTTCACTGGTTTTCGCTGTTATTAGTGAGGCTTTGCAGATTGTGACTGTTATTTCAGTGGCTTTCGCTGTTATTAGTGAGGTTGTGCAGATTGCCACAGTTATTTCACTGGTTTTCGCTGTTATAAGTGAGGCTTTGCAGATTGTGACTGTTATTTCAGTGGTTTTCGCTGTTATTAGTGAGGTTGTGCAGATTGCCACAGTTATTTCACTGGTTTTCGCTGTTATAAGTGAGGCTTTGCAGATTGTGACTGTTATTTCAGTGGTTTTCGCTGTTTTTAGTGAGATTGTGCAGATTGCCACAGTTATTTCAGTGGTTTTCGCTGTTATTAGTGAGGCTTTGCAGATTGTGACTGTTATTTCAGTGGTTTTCGCTGTTATTAGTGAGGTTGTGCAGATTGCCACAGTTATTTCACTGGTTTTCGCTGTTATAAGTGAGGCTTTGCAGATTGTGACTGTTATTTCAGTGGTTTTCGCTGTTATTAGTGAGATTGTGCAGATTGCCACAGTTATTTCACTGGTTTTCGCTGTTATTAGTGAGGCTTTGCAGATTGTGACTGTTATTTCAGTGGTTTTCGCTGTTATTAGTGAGGTTGTGCAGATTGTGACTGTTATTTCAGTGGTTTTCGCTGTTATTAGTGAGGTTGTGCAGATTGCCACAGTTATTTCACTGGTTTTCGCTGTTATAAGTGAGGCTTTGCAGATTGTGACTGTTATTTCAGTGGTTTTCGCTGTTATTAGTGAGGTTGTGCAGATTGCCACAGTTATTTCACTGGTTTTCGCTGTTATTAGTGAGGCTTTGCAGATTGTGACTGTTATTTCAGTGGTTTTCGCTGTTATTAGTGAGGTTGTGCAGATTGCCACAGTTATTTCACTGGTTTTCGCTGTTATAAGTGAGGCTTTGCAGATTGTGACTGTTATTTCAGTGGTTTTCGCTGTTATTAGTGAGGTTGTGCAGATTGTGACTGTTATTTCAGTGGTTTTCGCTGTTATTAGTGAGGTTGTGCAGATTGCCACAGTTATTTCACTGGTTTTCGCTGTTATTAGTGAGGCTTTGCAGATTGTGACTGTTATTTCAGTGGTTTTCGCTGTTATTAGTGAGATTGTGCAGATTGCCACAGTTATTTCACTGGTTTTCGCTGTTATTAGTGAGGCTTTGCAGATTGTGACTGTTATTTCAGTGGTTTTCGCTGTTATTAGTGAGGTTGTGCAGATTGCCACAGTTATTTCACTGGTTTTCGCTGTTATAAGTGAGGCTTTGCAGATTGTGACTGTTATTTCAGTGGTTTTCGCTGTTATTAGTGAGGTTGTGCAGATTACCACAGTTATTTCACTGGTTTTCGCTGTTATAAGTGAGGCTTTGCAGATTGTGACTGTTATTTCAGTGGTTTTCGCTTTTATTAGTGAGGTTGTGCAGATTGTGACTGTTATTTCAGTGGTTTTCGCTGTTATTAGTGAGGTTGTGCAGATTGCCACAGTTATTTCACTGGTTTTCGCTGTTATAAGTGAGGCTTTGCAGATTGTGACTGTTATTTCAGTGGTTTTCGCTGTTATTAGTGAGGTTGTGCAGATTGCCACAGTTATTTCACTGGTTTTCGCTGTTATAAGTGAGGCTTTGCAGATTGTGACTGTTATTTCAGTGGTTTTCGCTGTTATTAGTGAGATTGTGCAGATTGCCACAGTTATTTCACTGGTTTTCGCTGTTATTAGTGAGGCTTTGCAGATTGTGACTGTTATTTCAGTGGTTTTCGCTGTTATTAGTGAGGTTGTGCAGATTGCCACAGTTATTTCACTGGTTTTCGCTGTTATTAGTGAGGCTTTGCAGATTGTGACTGTTATTTCAGTGGTTTTCGCTGTTATTAGTGAGGTTGTGCAGATTGCCACAGTTATTTCACTGGTTTTCGCTGTTATAAGTGAGGCTTTGCAGATTGTGACTGTTATTTCAGTGGTTTTCGCTGTTATTAGTGAGATTGTGCAGATTGCCATAGTTATTTCACTGGTTTTCGCTGTTATTAGTGAGGCTTTGCAGATTGTGACTGTTATTTCAGTGGTTTTCGCTGTTATTAGTGAGGTTGTGCAGATTGCCACAGTTATTTCACTGGTTTTCGCTGTTATAAGTGAGGCTTTGCAGATTGTTACTGTTATTTCAGTGGTTTTCGCTGTTATTAGTGAGGTTGTGCAGATTGCCACAGTTATTTCACTGGTTTTCGCTGTTATAAGTGAGGCTTTGCAGATTGTGACTGTTATTTCAGTGGTTTTCGCTGTTATTAGTGAGATTGTGCAGATTGCCACAGTTATTTCAGTGGTTTTCGCTGTTATTAGTGAGGCTTTGCAGATTGTGACTGTTATTTCAGTGGTTTTCGCTGTTATTAGTGAGGTTGTGCAGATTGCCACAGTTATTTCACTGGTTTTCGCTGTTATTAGTGAGGCTTTGCAGATTGTGACTGTTATTTCAGTGGTTTTCGCTGTTATTAGTGAGGTTGTGCAGATTGCCACAGTTATTTCACTGGTTTTCGCTGTTATAAGTGAGGCTTTGCAGATTGTGACTGTTATTTCAGTGGTTTTCGCTGTTATTAGTGAGGTTGTGCAGATTGTGACTGTTATTTCAGTGGTTTTCGCTGTTATTAGTGAGGTTGTGCAGATTGCCACAGTTATTTCACTGGTTTTCGCTGTTATAAGTGAGGCTTTGCAGATTGTGACTGTTATTTCAGTGGTTTTCGCTGTTATTAGTGAGATTGTGCAGATTGCCACAGTTACTTCACTGGTTTTCGCTGTTATTAGTGAGGCTTTGCAGATTGTGACTGTTATTTCAGTGGTTTTCGCTGTTATTAGTGAGGTTGTGCAGATTGCCACAGTTATTTCACTGGTTTTTGCTGTTATAAGTGAGGCTTTGCAGATTGTGACTGTTATTTCAGTGGTTTTCGCTGTTATTAGTGAGGTTGTGCAGATTGCCACAGTTATTTCACTGGTTTTCGCTGTTATAAGTGAGGCTTTGCAGATTGTGACTGTTATTTCAGTGGTTTTCGCTGTTATTAGTGAGGTTGTGCAGATTGTGACTGTTATTTCAGTGGTTTTCGCTGTTATTAGTGAGGTTGTGCAGATTGCCACAGTTATTTCACTGGTTTTCGCTGTTATAAGTGAGGCTTTGCAGATTGTGACTGTTATTTCAGTGGTTTTCGCTGTTATTAGTGAGATTGTGCAGATTGCCACAGTTATTTCACTGGTTTTCGCTGTTATTAGTGAGGCTTTGCAGATTGTGACTGTTATTTCAGTGGTTTTCGCTGTTATTAGTGAGGTTGTGCAGATTGCCACAGTTATTTCACTGGTTTTCGCTGTAATAAGTGAGGCTTTGCAGATTGTGACTGTTATTTCAGTGGTTTTCGCTGTTATTAGTGAGGTTGTGCAGTTTGCCACAGTTATTTCACTGGTTTTCGCTGTTATAAGTGAGGCTTTGCAGATTGTGACTGTTATTTCAGTGGTTTTCGCTGTTATTAGTGAGGTTGTGCAGATTGCCACAGTTATTTCACTGGTTTTCGCTGTTATAAGTGAGGCTTTGCAGATTGTGACTGTTATTTCAGTGGTTTTCGCTGTTATTAGTGAGGTTGTGCAGATTGCCACAGTTATTTCAGTGGTTTTCGCTGTTATTAGTGAGGCTTTGCAGATTGTGACTGTTATTTCAGTGGTTTTCGTTGTTATTAGTGAGGTTGTGCAGATTGCCACAGTTATTTCACTGGTTTTCGCTGTTATAAGTGAGGCTTTGCAGATTGTGACTGTTATTTCAGTGGTTTTCGCTGTTATTAGTGACATTGTGCAGATTGCCACAGTTATTTCAGTGGTTTTCGCTGTTATTAGTGAGGCTTTGCAGATTGTGACTGTTATTTCAGTGGTTTTCGCTGTTATTAGTGAGGTTGTGCAGATTGCCACAGTTATTTCACTGGTTTTCGCTGTTATTAGTGAGGCTTTGCAGATTGTGACTGTTATTTCAGTGGTTTTCGCTGTTATTAGTGAGGTTGTGCAGATTGCCACAGTTATTTCACTGGTTTTCGCTGTTATTAGTGAGGCTTTGCAGATTGTGACTGTTATTTCAGTGGTTTTCGCTGTTATTAGTGAGGTTGTGCAGATTGCCACAGTTATTTCACTGGTTTTCGCTGTTATAAGTGAGGCTTTGCAGATTGTGACTGTTATTTCAGTGGTTTTCGCTGTTATTAGTGAGGTTGTGCAGATTGCCACAGTTATTTCACTGGTTTTCGCTGTTATAAGTGAGGCTTTGCAGATTGTGACTGTTATTTCAGTGGTTTTCGCTGTTATTAGTGAGGTTGTGCAGATTGCCACAGTTATTTCACTGGTTTTCGCTGTTATAAGTGAGGCTTTGCAGATTGTGACTGTTATTTCAGTGGTTTTCGCTGTTATTAGTGAGGTTGTGCAGATTGCCACAGTTATTTCAGTGGTTTTCGCTGTTATTAGTGAGGCTTTGCAGATTGTGACTGTTATTTCAGTGGTTTTCGCTGTTATTAGTGAGGTTGTGCAGATTGCCACAGTTATTTCACTGGTTTTCGCTGTTATAAGTGAGGCTTTGCAAATTGTGACTGTTATTTCAGTGGTTTTCGCTGTTATTAGTGAGATTGTGCAGATTGCCACAGTTATTTCAGTGGTTTTCGCTGTTATTAGTGAGGCTTTGCAGATTGTGACTGTTATTTCAGTGGTTTTCGCTGTTATCAGTGAGGTTGTGCAGATTGCCACAGTTATTTCACTGGTTTTCGCTGTTATTAGTGAGGCTTTGCAGATTGTGACTGTTATTTCAGTGGTTTTCGCTGTTATTAGTGAGGTTGTGCAGATTGCCACAGTTATTTCACTGGTTTTCGCTGTTATTAGTGAGGCTTTGCAGATTGTGACTGTTATTTCAGTGGTTTTCGCTGTTATTAGTGAGGTTGTGCAGATTGCCACAGTTATTTCACTGGTTTTCGCTGTTATAAGTGAGGCTTTGCAGATTGTGACTGTTATTTCAGTGGTTTTCGCTGTTATTAGTGAGGTTGTGCAGATTGCCACAGTTATTTCACTGGTTTTCGCTGTTATAAGTGAGGCTTTGCAGATTGTGACTGTTATTTCAGTGGTTTTCGCTGTTATTAGTGAGGTTGTGCAGATTGCCACAGTTATTTCACTGGTTTTCGCTGTTATAAGTGAGGCTTTGCAGATTGTGACTGTTATTTCAGTGGTTTTCGCTGTTATTAGTGAGGTTGTGCAGATTGCCACAGTTATTTCACTGGTTTTCGCTGTTATAAGTGAGGCTTTGCAGATTGTGACTGTTATTTCAGTGGTTTTCGCTGTTATTAGTGAGATTGTGCAGATTGCCACAGTTATTTCACTGGTTTTCGCTGTTATTAGTGAGGCTTTGCAGATTGTGACTGTTATTTCAGTGGTTTTCGCTGTTATTAGTGAGGTTGTGCAGATTGCCACAGTTATTTCACTGGTTTTCGCTGTTATAAGTGAGGCTTTGCAGATTGTGACTGTTATTTCAGTGGTTTTCGCTGTTATTAGTGAGGTTGTGCAGATTGCCACAGTTATTTCACTGGTTTTCGCTGTTATAAGTGAGGCTTTGCAGATTGTGACTGTTATTTCAGTGGTTTTCGCTGTTATTAGTGAGATTGTGCAGATTGCCACAGTTATTTCAGTGGTTTTCGCTGTTATTAGTGAGGCTTTGCAGATTGTGACTGTTATTTCAGTGGTTTTCGCTGTTATTAGTGAGGTTGTGCAGATTGCCACAGTTATTTCACTGGTTTTCGCTGTTATTAGTGAGGCTTTGCAGATTGTGACTGTTATTTCAGTGGTTTTCGCTGTTATTAGTGAGGTTGTGCAGATTGCCACAGTTATTTCAGTGGTTTTCGCTGTTATTAGTGAGGCTTTGCAGATTGTGACTGTTATTTCAGTGGTTTTCGCTGTTATTAGTGAGGTTGTGCAGATTGCCACAGTTATTTCACTGGTTTTCGCTGTTATAAGTGAGGCTTTGCAGATTGTGACTGTTATTTCAGTGGTTTTCGCTGTTATTAGTGAGATTGTGCAGATTGCCACAGTTATTTCAGTGGTTTTCGCTGTTATTAGTGAGGCTTTGCAGATTGTGACTGTTATTTCAGTGGTTTTCGCTGTTATTAGTGAGGTTGTGCAGATTGCCACAGTTATTTCACTGGTTTTCGCTGTTATTAGTGAGGCTTTGCAGATTGTGACTGTTATTTCAGTGGTTTTCGCTGTTATTAGTGAGGTTGTGCAGATTGCCACAGTTATTTCACTGGTTTTCGCTGTTATTAGTGAGGCTTTGCAGATTGTGACTGTTATTTCAGTGGTTTTCGCTGTTATTAGTGAGGTTGTGCAGATTGCCACAGTTATTTCACTGGTTTTCGCTGTTATAAGTGAGGCTTTGCAGATTGTGACTGTTATTTCAGTGGTTTTCGCTGTTATTATTGAGATTGTGCAGATTGCCACAGTTATTTCACTGGTTTTCGCTGTTATAAGTGAGGCTTTGCAGATTGTGACTGTTATTTCAGTGGTTTTCGCTGTTATTAGTGAGGTTGTGCAGATTGCCACAGTTATTTCACTGGTTTTCGCTGTTATTAGTGAGGCTTTGCAGATTGTGACTGTTATTTCAGTGGTTTTCGCTGTTATTAGTGAGGTTGTGCAGATTGTGACTGTTATTTCAGTGGTTTTCGCTGTTATTAGTGAGGTTGTGCAGATTGCCACAGTTATTTCACTGGTTTTCGCTGTTATAAGTGAGGCTTTGCAGATTGTGACTGTTATTTCAGTGGTTTTCGCTGTTATTAATGAGGTTGTGCAGATTGCCACAGTTATTTCACTGGTTTTCGCTGTTATAAGTGAGGCTTTGCAGATTGTGACTGTTATTTCAGTGGTTTTCGCTGTTATTAGTGAGGTTGTGCAGATTGTGACTGTTATTTCAGTGGTTTTCGCTGTTATTAGTGAGGTTGTGCAGATTGCCACAGTTATTTCACTGGTTTTCGCTGTTATAAGTGAGGCTTTGCAGATTGTGACTGTTATTTCAGTGGTTTTCGCTGTTATTAGTGAGATTGTGCAGATTGCCACAGTTATTTCACTGGTTTTCGCCGTTATAAGTGAGGCTTTGCAGATTGTGACTGTTATTTCAGTGGTTTTCGCTGTTATTAGTGAGGTTGTGCAGATTGCCACAGTTATTTCACTGGTTTTCGCTGTTATAAGTGAGGCTTTGCAGATTGTGACTGTTATTTCAGTGGTTTTCGCTGTTATTAGTGAGGTTGTGCAGATTGCCACAGTTATTTCACTGGTTTTCGCTGTTATAAGTGAGGCTTTGCAGATTGTGACTGTTATTTCAGTGGTTTTCGCTGTTATTAGTGAGGTTGTGCAGATTGCCACAGTTATTTCACTGGTTTTCGCTGTTATAAGTGAGGCTTTGCAGATTGTGACTGTTATTTCAGTGGTTTTCGCTGTTATTAGTGAGGTTGTGCAGATTGCCACAGTTATTTCACTGGTTTTCGCTGTTATAAGTGAGGCTTTGCAGATTGTGACTGTTATTTCAGTGGTTTTCGCTGTTATTAGTGAGGTTGTGCAGATTGTGACTGTTATTTCAGTGGTTTTCGCGTTTATTAGTGAGGTTGTGCAGATTGCCACAGTTATTTCACTGGTTTTCGCTGTTATAAGTGAGGCTTTGCAGATTGTGACTGTTATTTCAGTGGTTTTCGCTGTTATTAGTGAGATTGTGCAGATTGCCACAGTTATTTCACTGGTTTTCGCTGTTATAAGTGAGGCTTTGCAGATTGTGACTGTTATTTCAGTGGTTTACGCTGTTATTAGTGAGGTTGTGCAGATTGCCACAGTTATTTCACTGGTTTTCGCTGTTATAAGTGAGGCTTTGCAGATTGTGACTGTTATTTCAGTGGTTTTCGCTGTTATTAGTGAGGTTGTGCAGATTGTGACTGTTATTTCAGTGGTTTTCGCTGTTATTAGTGAGGTTGTGCAGATTGCCACAGTTATTTCACTGGTTTTCGCTGTTATAAGTGAGGCTTTGCAGATTGTGACTGTTATTTCAGTGGTTTTCGCTGTTATTAGTGAGATTGTGCAGATTGCCACAGTTATTTCAGTGGTTTTCGCTGTTATTAGTGAGGCTTTGCAGATTGTGACTGTTATTTCAGTGGTTTTCGCTGTTATTAGTGAGGTTGTGCAGATTGCCACAGTTATTTCACTGGTTTTCGCTGTTATAAGTGAGGCTTTGCAGATTGTGACTGTTATTTCAGTGGTTTTCGCTGTTATTAGTGAGGTTGTGCAGATTGCCACAGTTATTTCACTGGTTTTCGCTGTTATAAGTGAGGCTTTGCAGATTGTGACTGTTATTTCAGTGGTTTTCGCTGTTATTAGTGAGGTTGTGCAGATTGCCACAGTTATTTCACTGGTTTTCGCTGTTATAAGTGAGGCTTTGCAGATTGTGACTGTTATTTCAGTGGTTTTCGCTGTTATTAGTGAGGTTGTGCAAATTGCCACAGTTATTTCACTGGTTTTCGCTGTTATAAGTGAGGCTTTGCAGATTGTGACTGTTATTTCAGTGGTTTTCGCTGTTATTAGTGAGATTGTGCAGATTGCCACAGTTATTTCAGTGGTTTTCGCTGTTATTAGTGAGGCTTTGCAGATTGTGACTGTTATTTCAGTGGTTTTCGCTGTTATTAGTGAGGTTGTGCAGATTGCCACAGTTATTTCACTGGTTTTCGCTGTTATAGGTGAGGCTTTGCAGATTGTGACTGTTATTTCAGTGGTTTTCGCTGTTATTAGTGAGGTTGTGCAGATTGCCACAGTTATTTCACTGGTTTTCGCTGTTATAAGTGAGGCTTTGCAGATTGTGACTGTTATTTCAGTGGTTTTCGCTGTTATTAGTGAGGTTGTGCAGATTGCCACAGTTATTTCACTGGTTTTCGCTGTTATAAGTGAGGCTTTGCAGATTGTGACTGTTATTTCAGTGGTTTTCGCTGTTATTAGTGAGGTTGTGCAGATTGCCACAGTTATTTCACTGGTTTTCGCTGTTATAAGTGAGGCTTTGCAGCTTGTGACTGTTATTTCAGTGGTTTTCGCTGTTATTAGTGAGATTGTGCAGATTGCCACAGTTATTTCAGTGGTTTTCGCTGTTATTAGTGAGGCTTTGCAGATTGTGACTGTTATTTCAGTGGTTTTCGCTGTTATTAGTGAGGTTGTGCAGATTGCCACAGTTATTTCACTGGTTTTCGCTGTTATTAGTGAGGCTTTGCAGATTGTGACTGTTATTTCAGTGGTTTTCGCTGTTATTAGTGAGGTTGTGCAGATTGCCACAGTTATTTCACTGGTTTTCGCTGTTATAAGTGAGGCTTTGCAGATTGTGACTGTTATTTCAGTGGTTTTCGCTGTTATTAGTGAGGTTGTGCAGATTGTGACTGTTATTTCAGTGGTTTTCGCTGTTATTAGTGAGGTTGTGCAGATTGCCACAGTTATTTCACTGGTTTTCGCTGTTATAAGTGAGGCTTTGCAGATTGTGACTGTTATTTCAGTGGTTTTCGCTGTTATTAGTGAGATTGTGCAGATTGCCACAGTTATTTCACTGGTTTTCGCTGTTATTAGTGAGGCTTTGCAGATTGTGACTGTTATTTCAGTGGTTTTCGCTGTTATTAGTGAGGTTGTGCAGATTGCCACAGTTATTTCACTGGTTTTCGCTGTTATAAGTGAGGCTTTGCAGATTGTGACTGTTATTTCAGTGGTTTTCGCTGTTATTAGTGAGGTTGTGCAGATTGCCACAGTTATTTCACTGGTTTTCGCTGTTATAAGTGAGGCTTTGCAGATTGTGACTGTTATTTCAGTGGTTTTCGCTGTTATTAGTGAGGTTGTGCAGATTGCCACAGTTATTTCACTGGTTTTCGCTGTTATAAGTGAGGCTTTGCAGATTGTGACTGTTATTTCAGTGGTTTTCGCTGTTATTAGTGAGGTTGTGCAGATTGCCACAGTTATTTCAGTGGTTTTCGCTGTTATTAGTGAGGCTTTGCAGATTGTGACTGTTATTTCAGTGGTTTTCGCTGTTATTAGTGAGGTTGTGCAGATTGCCACAGTTATTTCAGTGGTTTTCGCTGTTATTAGTGAGGCTTTGCAGATTGTGACTGTTATTTCAGTGGTTTTCGCTGTTATTAGTGAGGTTGTGCAGATTGCCACAGTTATTTCACTGGTTTTCGCTGTTATTAGTGAGGCTTTGCAGATTGTGACTGTTATTTCAGTGGTTTTCGCTGTTATTAGTGAGGTTGTGCAGATAGCCACAGTTATTTCACTGGTTTTCGCTGTTATAAGTGAGGCTTTGCAGATTGTGACTGTTATTTCAGTGGTTTTCGCTGTTATTAGTGAGATTGTGCAGATTGCCACAGTTATTTCACTGGTTTTCGCTGTTATTAGTGAGGCTTTGCAGATTGTGACTGTTATTTCAGTATTTTTCGCTGTTATTAGTGAGGTTGTGCAGATTGCCACAGTTATTTCACTGGTTTTCGCTGTTATTAGTGAGGCATTGCAGATTGTGACTGTTATTTCAGTGGTTTTCGCTGTTATTAGTGAGGTTGTGCAGATTCCCACAGTTATTTCACTGGTTTTCGCTGTTATAAGTGAGGCTTTGCAGATTGTGACTGTTATTTCAGTGGTTTTCGCTGTTATTAGTGAGGTTGTGCAGATTGCCACAGTTATTTCACTGGTTTTCGCTGTTATAAGTGAGGCTTTGCAGATTGTAACTGTTATTTCAGTGGTTTTCGCTGTTATTAGTGAGGTTGTGCAGATTGCCACAGTTATTTCACTGGTTTTCGCTGTTATAAGTGAGGCTTTGCAGATTGTGACTGTTATTTCAGTGGTTTTCGCTGTTATTAGTGAGGTTGTGCAGATTGCCACAGTTATTTCAGTGGTTTTCGCTGTTATTAGTGAGGTTGTGCAGATTGCCACAGTTATTTCACTGGCTTTCGCTGTTATAAGTGAGGCTTTGCAGATTGTGACTGTTATTTCAGTGGTTTTCGCTGTTATTAGTGAGGTTGTGCAGATTGTGACTGTTATTTCAGTGGTTTTCGCTGTTATTAGTGAGGTTGTGCAGATTGCCACAGTTATTTCACTGGTTTTCGCTGTTATAAGTGAGGCTTTGCAGATTGTGACTGTTATTTCAGTGGTTTTCGCTGTTATTAGTGAGGTTGTGCAGATTGTGACTGTTATTTCAGTGGTTTTCGCTGTTATTAGTGAGGTTGTGCAGATTGCCACAGTTATTTCACTGGTTTTCGCTGTTATAAGTGAGGCTTTGCAGATTGTGACTGTTATTTCAGTGGTTTTCGCTGTTATTAGTGAGATTGTGCAGATTGCCACAGTTATTTCACTGGTTTTCGCTGTTATTAGTGAGGCTTTGCAGATCGTGACTGTTATTTCTGTGGTTTTCGCTGTTATTAGTGAGGTTGTGCAGATTGCCACAGTTATTTCACTGGTTGTCGCTGTTATAAGTGAGGCTTTGCAGATTGTGACTGTTATTTCAGTGGTTTTCGCTGTTATTAGTTAGGTTGTGCAGATTGCCACAGTTATTTCACTGGTTTTCGCTGTTATAAGTGAGGCTTTGCAGATTGTGACTGTTATTTCAGTGGTTTTCGCTGTTATTAGTGAGGTTGTGCAGATTGCCACAGTTATTTCACTGGTTTTCGCTGTTATAAGTGAGGCTTTGCAGATTGTGACAGTTATTTCAGTGGTTTTCGCTGTTATTAGTGAGGTTGTGCAGATTGCCACAGTTATTTCAGTGGTTTTCGCTGTTATTAGTGAGGCTTTGCAGATTGTGACTGTTATTTCAGTGGTTTTCGCTGTTATTAGTGAGGTTGTGCAGATTGCCACAGTTATTTCACTGGTTTTCGCTGTTATTAGTGAGGCTTTGCAGATTGTGACTGTTATTTCACTGGTTTTCGCTGTTATAAGTGAGGCTTTGCAGATTGTGACTGTTATTTCAGTGGTTTTCGCTGTTATTAGTGAGGTTGTGCAGATTGTGACTGTTATTTCAGTGGTTTTCGCTGTTATTAGTGAGATTGTGCAGATTGCCACAGTTATTTCACTGGTTTTCGCTGTTATAAGTGAGGCTTTGCAGATTGTGACTGTTATTTCAGTGGTTTTCGCTGTTATTAGTGAGGTTGTGCAGATTGCCACAGTTATTTCACTGGTTTTCGCTGTTATAAGTGAGGCTTTGCAGATTGTGACTGTTATTTCAGTGGTTTTCGCTGTTATTAGTGAGGTTGTGCAGATTGTGACTGTTATTTCAGTGGTTTTCGCTGTTATTAGTGAGGTTGTGCAGATTGCCACAGTTATTTCACTGGTTTTCGCTGTTATAAGTGAGGCTTTGCAGATTGTGACTGTTATTTCAGTGGTTTTCGCTGTTATTAGTGAGGTTGTGCAGATTGCCACAGTTATTTCACCGGTTTTCGCTGTTATAAGTGAGGCTTTGCTGATTGTGACTGTTATTTCAGTGGTTTTCGCTGTTATTAGTGAGGTTGTGCAGATTGTGACTGTTATTTCAGTGGTTTTCGCTGTTATTAGTGAGGTTGTGCAGATTGCCACAGTTATTTCACTGGTTTTCGCTGTTATAAGTGAGGCTTTGCAGATTGTGACTGTTATTTCAGTGGTTTTCGCTGTAATTAGTGAGATTGTGCAGATTGCCACAGTTATTTCACTGGTTTTCGCTGTTATAAGTGAGGCTTTGCAGATTGTGACTGTTATTTCAGTGGTTTTCGCTGTTATTAGTGAGGCTGTGCAGATTGCCACAGTTATTTCACTGGTTTTCGCTGTTATAAGTGAGGCTTTGCAGATTGTGACTGTTATTTCAGTGGTTTTCGCTGTTATTAGTGAGGTTGTGCAGATTGTGACTGTTATTTCAGTGGTTTTCGCTGTTATAAGTGAGGTTGTGCAGATTGCCACAGTTATTTCACTGGTTTTCGCTGTTATAAGTGAGGCTTTGCAGATTGTGACTGTTATTTCAGTGGTTTTCGCTGTTATTAGTGAGATTGTGCAGATTGCCACAGTTATTTCACTGGTTTTCGCTGTTATTAGTGAGGCTTTGCAGATTGTGACTGTTATTTCAGTGGTTTTCGCTGTTATTAGTGAGGCTGTGCAGATTGTGACTGTTATTTCAGTGGTTTTCGCTGTTATTATTGAGGTTGTGCAGATTGCTACAGTTATTTCACTGGTTTTCGCTGTTATAAGTGAGGCTTTGCAGATTGTGACTGTTATTTCAGTGGTTTTCGCTGTTATTAGTGAGATTGTGCAGATTGCCACAGTTATTTCAGTGGTTTTCGCTGTTATTAGTGAGGCTTTGCAGATTGTGACTGTTATTTCAGTGGTTTTCGCTGTTATTAGTGAGGTTGTGCAGATTGCCACAGTTATTTCACTGGTTTTCGCTGTTATTAGTGAGGCTTTGCAGATTGTGACTGTTATTTCACTGGTTTTCGCTGTTATAAGTGAGGCTTTGCAGATTGTGACTGTTATTTCAGTGGTTTTCGCTGTTATTAGTGAGGTTGTGCAGATTGTGACTGTTATTTCAGTGGTTTTCGCTGTTATTAGTGAGATTGTGCAGATTGCCACAGTTATTTCACTGGTTTTCGCTGTTATAAGTGAGGCTTTGCAGATTGTGACTGTTATTTCAGTGGTTTTCGCTGTTATTAGTGAGGTTTGTGCAGATTGCCACAGTTATTTCACTGGTTTTCGCTGTTATAAGTGAGGCTTTGCAGATTGTGACTGTTATTTCAGTGGTTTTCGCTGTTATTAGTGAGGTTGTGCAGATTGTGACTGTTATTTCAGTGGTTTCGCTGTTATTAGTGAGTTGTGCAGATTGCCACAGTTATTTCACTGGTTTTCGCTGTTATAAGTGAGGCTTTGCAGATTGTGACTGTTATTTCAGTGGTTTTCGCTGTTATTAGTGAGGTTGTGGCAGATTGCCACAGTTATTTCACTGGTTTTCGCTGTTATAAGTGAGGCTTTGCTGATTGTGACTGTTATTTCAGTGGTTTTCGCTGTTATTAGTGAGGTTGTGCAGATTGTGACTGTTATTTCAGTGGTTTTCGCTGTTATTAGTGAGGTTGTGCAGATTGCCACAGTTATTTCACTGGTTTTCGCTGTTATAAGTGAGGCTTTGCAGATTGTGACTGTTATTTCAGTAGTTTTCGCTGTTATTAGTGAGATTGTGCAGATTGCCACAGTTATTTCACTGGTTTTCGCTGTTATAAGTGAGGCTTTGCAGATTGTGACTGTTATTTCAGTGGTTTTCGCTGTTATTAGTGAGGCTGTGCAGATTGCCACAGTTATTTCACTGGTTTTCGCTGTTATAAGTGAGGCTTTGCAGATTGTGACTGTTATTTCAGTGGTTTTCGCTGTTATTAGTGAGGTTGTGCAGATTGTGACTGTTATTTCAGTGGTTTTCGCTGTTATAAGTGAGGTTGTGCAGATTGCCACAGTTATTTCACTGGTTTTCGCTGTTATTAGTGAGGCTTTGCAGATTGTGACTGTTATTTCAGTGGTTTTCGCTGTTATTAGTGAGATTGTGCAGATTGCCACAGTTATTTCACTGGTTTTCGCTGTTATTAGTGAGGCTTTGCAGATTGTGACTGTTATTTCAGTGGTTTTCGCTGTTATTAGTGAGGTTGTGCAGATTGCCACAGTTATTTCACTGGTTTTCGCTGTTATAAGTGAGGCTTTGCAGATTGTGACTGTTATTTCAGTGGTTTTCGCTGTTATTAGTGAGGTTGTGCAGATTGTGACTGTTATTTCAGTGGTTTTCGCTGTTATTAGTGAGGTTGTGCAGATTGCCACAGTTATTTCACTGGTTTTCGCTGTTATAAGTGAGGCTTTGCAGATTGTGACTGTTATTTCAGTGGTTTTCGCTGTTATTAGTGAGGTTGTGCAGATTGTGACTGTTATTTCAGTGGTTTTCGCTGTTATTAGTGAGGTTGTGCAGATTGCCACAGTTATTTCACTGGTTTTCGCTGTTATAAGTGAGGCTTTGCAGATTGTGACTGTTATTTCAGTGGTTTTCGCTGTTATTAGTGAGGTTGTGCAGATTGCCACAGTTATTTCACTGGTTTTCGCTGTTATAAGTGAGGCTTTGCAGATTGTGACTGTTATTTCAGTGGTTTTCGCTGTTATTAGTGAGGTTGTGCAGATTGTGACTGTTATTTCAGTGGTTTTCGCTGTTATTAGTGAGGTTGTGCAGATTGCCACAGTTATTTCACTGGTTTTCGCTGTTATAAGTGAGGCTTTGCAGATTGTGACTGTTATTTCAGTGGTTTTGGCTGTTATAAGTGAGGCTTTGCAGATTGTGACTGTTATTTCAGTGGTTTTCGCTGTTATTAGTGAGGTTGTGCAGATTGCCACAGTTATTTCACTGGTTTTCGCTGTTATAAGTGAGGCTTTGCAGATTGTGACTGTTATTTCAGTGGTTTTCGCTGTTATTAGTGAGGTTGTGCAGATTGCCACAGTTATTTCACTGGTTTTCGCTGTTATAAGTGAGGCTTTGCAGATTGTGACTGTTATTTCAGTGGTTTTCGCTGTTATTAGTGAGGTTGTGCAGATTGTGACTGTTATTTCAGTGGTTTTCGCTGTTATTAGTGAGGTTGTGCAGATTGCCACAGTTATTTCACTGGTTTTCGCTGTTATAAGTGAGGCTTTGCAGATTGTGACTGTTATTTCAGTGGTTTTCGCTCTTATTAGTGAGATTGTGCAGATTGCCACAGTTATTTCACTGGTTTTCGCTGTTATAAGTGAGGCTTTGCAGATTGTGACTGTTATTTCAGTGGTTTTCGCTGTTATTAGTGAGGTTGTGCAGATTGCCACAGTTATTTCACTGGTTTTCGCTGTTATAAGTGAGGCTTTGCAGATTGTGACTGTTATTTCAGTGGTTTTCGCTGTTATTAGTGAGGTTGTGCAGATTGTGACTGTTATTTCAGTGGTTTTCGCTGTTATTAGTGAGGTTGTGCAGATTGCCACAGTTATTTCACTGGTTTTCGCTGTTATAAGTGAGGCTTTGCAGATTGTGACTGTTATTTCAGTGGTTTTCGCTGTTATTAGTGAGATTGTGCAGATTGCCACAGTTATTTCACTGGTTTTCGCTGTTATAAGTGAGGCTTTGCAGATTGTGACTGTTATTTCAGTGGTTTTCGCTGTTATTAGTGAGGTTGTGCAGATTGCCACAGTTATTTCACTGGTTTTCGCTGTTATAAATGAGGCTTTGCAGATTGTGACTGTTATTTCAGTGGTTTTCGCTGTTATTAGTGAGGTTGTGCAGATTGTGACTGTTATTTCAGTGGTTTTCGCTGTTATTAGTGAGGTTGTGCAGATTGCCACAGTTATTTCACTGGTTTTCGCTGTTATAAGTGAGGCTTTGCAGATTGTGACTGTTATTTCAGTGGTTTTCGCTGTTATTAGTGAGATTGTGCAGATTGCCACAGTTATTTCACTGGTTTTCGCTGTTATTAGTGAGGCTTTGCAGATTGTGACTGTTATTTCAGTGGTTTTCACTGTTATTAGTGAGGTTGTGCAGATTGCCACAGTTATTTCACTGGTTTTCGCTGTTATAAGTGAGGCTTTGCAGATTGTGACTGTTATTTCAGTGGTTTTCGCTGTTATTAGTGAGGTTGTGCAAATTGTGACTGTTATTTCAGTGGTTTTCGCTGTTATTAGTGAGGTTGTGCAGATTGCCACAGTTATTTCACTGGTTTTCGCTGTTATAAGTGAGGCTTTGCAGATTGTGACTGTTATTTCAGTGGTTTTCGCTGTTATTAGTGAGGTTGTGCAGATTGTGACTGTTATTTCAGTGGTTTTCGCTGTTATTAGTGAGGTTGTGCAGATTGCCACAGTTATTTCACTGGTTTTCGCTGTTATAAGTGAGGCTTTGCAGATTGTGACTGTTATTTCAGTGGTTTTCGCTGTTATTAGTGAGATTGTGCAGATTGCCACAGTTATTTCACTGGTTTTCGCTGTTATTAGTGAGGCTTTGCAGATTGTGACTGTTATTTCAGTGGTTTTCGCTGTTATTAGTGAGGTTGTGCAGATTGTGACTGTTATTTCAGTGGTTTTCGCTGTTATTAGTGAGGTTGTGCAGATTGCCACAGTTATTTCACTGGTTTTCGCTGTTATAAGTGAGGCTTTGCAGATTGTGACTGTTATTTCAGTGGTTTTCGCTGTTATTAGTGAGATTGTGCAGATTGCCACAGTTATTTCACTGGTTTTCGCTGTTATAAGTGAGGCTTTGCAGATTGTGACTGTTATTTCAGTGGTTTTCGCTGTTATTAGTGAGGCTGTGCAGATTGCCACAGTTATTTCACTGGTTTTCGCTGTTATAAGTGAGGCTTTGCAGATTGTGACTGTTATTTCAGTGGTTTTCGCTGTTATTAGTGAGGTTGTGCAGATTGTGACTGTTATTTCAGTGGTTTTCGCTGTTATAAGTGAGGTTGTGCAGATTGCCACAGTTATTTCACTGGTTTTCGCTGTTATAAGTGAGGTTGTGCAGATTGTGACTGTTATTTCAGTGGTTTTCGCTGTTATTAGTGAGGTTGTGCAGATTGCCACAGTTATTTCACTGGTTTTCGCTGTTATAAGTGAGGCTTTGCAGATTGTGACTGTTATTTCAGTGGTTTTCGCTGTTATTAGTGAGGTTGTGCAGATTGCCACAGTTATTTCACTGGTTTTCGCTGTTATAAGTGAGGCTTTGCTGATTGTGACTGTTATTTCAGTGGTTTTCGCTGTTATTAGTGAGGTTGTGCAGATTGTGACTGTTATTTTAGTGGTTTTCGCTGTTATTAGTGAGGTTGTGCAGATTGCCACAGTTATTTCACTGGTTTTCGCTGTTATAAGTGAGGCTTTGCAGATTGTGACTGTTATTTCAGTGGTTTTCGCTGTTATTAGTGAGATTGTGCAGATTGCCACAGTTATTTCACTGGTTTTCGCTGTTATAAGTGAGGCTTTGCAGATTGTGACTGTTATTTCAGTGGTTTTCGCTGTTATTAGTGAGGCTGTGCAGATTGCCACAGTTATTTCACTGGTTTTCGCTGTTATAAGTGAGGCTTTGCAGATTGTGACTGTTATTTCAGTGGTTTTCGCTGTTATTAGTGAGGTTGTGCAGATTGTGACTGTTATTTCAGTGGTTTTCGCTGTTATAAGTGAGGTTGTGCAGATTGCCACAGTTATTTCACTGGTTTTCGCTGTTATAAGTGAGGCTTTGCAGATTGTGACTGTTATTTCAGTGGTTTTCGCTGTTATTAGTGAGATTGTGCAGATTGCCACAGTTATTTCACTGGTTTTCGCTGTTATTAGTGAGGCTTTGCAGATTGTGACTGTTATTTCAGTGGTTTTCGCTGTTATTAGTGAGGTTGTGCAGATTGCCACAGTTATTTCACTGGCTTTCGCTGTTATAAGTGAGGCTTTGCAGATTGTGACTGTTATTTCAGTGGTTTTCGCTGTTATTAGTGAGGTTGTGCAGATTGTGACTGTTATTTCAGTGGTTTTCGCTGTTATTAGTGAGGTTGTGCAGATTGCCACAGTTATTTCACTGGTTTTCGCTGTTATAAGTGAGGCTTTGCAGATTGTGACTGTTATTTCAGTGGTTTTCGCTGTTATTAGTGAGGTTGTGCAGATTGTGACTGTTATTTCAGTGGTTTTCGCTGTTATTAGTGAGGTTGTGCAGATTGCCACAGTTATTTCACTGGTTTTCGCTGTTATAAGTGAGGCTTTGCAGATTGTGACTGTTATTTCAGTGGTTTTCGCTGTTATTAGTGAGATTGTGCAGATTGCCACAGTTATTTCACTGGTTTTCGCTGTTATTAGTGAGGCTTTGCAGATTGTGACAGTTATTTCAGTGGTTTTCGCTGTTATTAGTGAGGTTGTGCAGATTGCCACAGTTATTTCACTGGTTTTCGCTGTTATAAGTGAGGCTTTGCAGATTGTGACTGTTATTTCAGTGGTTTTCGCTGTTATTAGTGAGGTTGTGCAGATTGCCACAGTTATTTCACTGGTTTTCGCTGTTATAAGTGAGGCTTTGCAGATTGTGACTGTTATTTCAGTGGTTTTCGCTGTTATTAGTGAGGTTGTGCAGATTGCCACAGTTATTTCACTGGTTTTCGCTGTTATAAGTGAGGCTTTGCAGATTGTGACTGTTATTTCAGTGGTTTTCGCTGTTATTAGTGAGGTTGTGCAGATTGCCACAGTTATTTCACTGGTTTTCGCTGTTATAAGTGAGGCTTTGCAGATTGTGACTGTTATTTAAGTGGTTTTCGCTGTTATTAGTGAGGTTGTGCAGATTGTGACTGTTATTTCAGTGGTTTTCGCTGTTATTAGTGAGGTTGTGCAGATTGCCACAGTTATTTCACTGGTTTTCGCTGTTATAAGTGAGGCTTTGCAGATTGTGACTGTTATTTCAGTGGTTTTCGCTCTTATTAGTGAGATTGTGCAGATTGCCACAGTTATTTCACTGGTTTTCGCTGTTATAAGTGAGGCTTTGCAGATTGTGACTGTTATTTCAGTGGTTTTCGCTGTTATTAGTGAGGTTGTGCAGATTGCCACAGTTATTTCACTGGTTTTCGCTGTTATAAGTGAGGCTTTGCAGATTGTGACTGTTATTTCAGTGGTTTTCGCTGTTATTAGTGAGGTTGTGCAGATTGTGACTGTTATTTCAGTGGTTTTCGCTGTTATTAGTGAGGTTGTGCAGATTGCCACAGTTATTTCACTGGTTTTCGCTGTTATAAGTGAGGCTTTGAAGATTGTGACTGTTATTTCAGTGGTTTTCGCTGTTATTAGTGAGATTGTGCAGATTGCCACAGTTATTTCACTGGTTTTCGCTGTTATAAGTGAGGCTTTGCAGATTGTGACTGTTATTTCAGTGGTTTTCGCTGTTATTAGTGAGGTTGTGCAGATTGCCACAGTTATTTCACTGGTTTTCGCTGTTATAAATGAGGCTTTGCAGATTGTGACTGTTATTTCAGTGGTTTTCGCTGTTATTAGTGAGGTTGTGCAGATTGTGACTGTTATTTCAGTGGTTTTCGCTGTTATTAGTGAGGTTGTGCAGATTGCCACAGTTATTTCACTGGTTTTCGCTGTTATAAGTGAGGCTTTGCAGATTGTGACTGTTATTTCAGTGGTTTTCGCTGTTATTAGTGAGATTGTGCAGATTGCCACAGTTATTTCACTGGTTTTCGCTGTTATTAGTGAGGCTTTGCAGATTGTGACTGTTATTTCAGTGGTTTTCACTGTTATTAGTGAGGTTGTGCAGATTGCCACAGTTATTTCACTGGTTTTCGCTGTTATAAGTGAGGCTTTGCAGATTGTGACTGTTATTTCAGTGGTTTTCGCTGTTATTAGTGAGGTTGTGCAAATTGTGACTGTTATTTCAGTGGTTTTCGCTGTTATTAGTGAGGTTGTGCAGATTGCCACAGTTATTTCACTGGTTTTCGCTGTTATAAGTGAGGCTTTGCAGATTGTGACTGTTATTTCAGTGGTTTTCGCTGTTATTAGTAAGGCTGTGCAGATTGCCACAGTTATTTCAGTGGTTTTCGCTGTTATTAGTGAGGCTTTGCAGATTGTGACTGTTATTTCAGTGGTTTTCGCTGTTATTAGTGAGGTTGTGCAAATTGCCACAGTTATTTCAGTGGTTTTCGCTGTTATAAGTGAGGCTTTGCAGATTGTGACTGTTATTTCAGTGGTTTTCGCTGTTATTAAAGAGATTGTGCATATTGCCACAGTTATTTCAGTGGTTTTCGCTGTTATTAGTGAGGCTTTGCAGATTGTGACTGTTATTTCAGTGGTTTTCGCTGTTATTAGTGAGGTTGTGCAGATTGCCACAGTTATTTCACTGGTTTTCGCTGTTATTAGTGAGGCTTTGCAGATTGTGACTGTTATTTCAGTGGTTTTCGCTGTTATTAGTGAGGTTGTGCAGATTGCCACAGTTATTTCACTGGTTTTCGCTGTTATAAGTGAGGCTTTGCAGATTGTGACTGTTATTTCAGTGGTTTCCGCTGTTATTAGTGAGGTTGTGCAGATTGTGACTGTTATTTCAGTGGTTTTCGCTGTTATTAGTGAGGTTGTGCAGATTGCCACAGTTATTTCACTGGTTTTCGCTGTTATAAGTGAGGCTTTGCAGATTGTGACTGTTATTTCAGTGGTTTTCGCTGTTATTAGTGAGGTTGTGCAGATTGCCACAGTTATTTCACTGGTTTTCGCTGATATAAGTGAGGCTTTGCAGATTGTGACTGTTATTTCAGTGGTTTTCGCTGTTATTAGTGAGGTTGTGCAGATTGCCACAGTTATTTCACTGGTTTTCGCTGTTATAAGTGAGGCTTTGCAGATTGTGACTGTTATTTCAGTGGTTTTCGCTGTTATTAGTGAGGTTGTGAAGATTGCCACAGTTATTTCAGTGGTTTTCGCTGTTATTAGTGAGGCTTTGCAGATTGTGACTGTTATTTCAGTGGTTTTCGCTGTTATTAGTGAGGTTGTGCAGATTGTGACTGTTATTTCAGTGGTTTTCGCTGTTATTAGTGAGGTTGTGCAGATTGCCACAGTTATTTCACTGGTTTTCGCTGTTATAAGTGAGGCTTTGCAGATTGTGACTGTTATTTCAGTGGTTTTCGCTGTTATTAGTGAGATTGTGCAGATTGCCACAGTTATTTCACTGGTTTTCGCTGTTATTAGTGAGGCTTTGCAGATTGTGACTGTTATTTCAGTGGTTTTCGCTGTTATTAGTGAGGTTGTGCAGATTGCCACAGTTATTTCACTGGTTTTCGCTGTTTTAAGTGAGGCTTTGCAGATTGTGACTGTTATTTCAGTGGTTTTCGCTGTTATTAGTGAGGTTGTGCAGATTGCCACAGTTATTTCACTGGTTTTCGCTGTTATAAGTGAGGCTTTGCAGATTGTGACTGTTATTTCAGTGGTTTTCGCTGTTATTAGTGAGGTTGTGCAAATTGCCACAGTTATTTCACTGGTTTTCGCTGTTATAAGTGAGGCTTTGCAGATTGTGACTGTTATTTCAGTGGTTTTCGCTGTTATTAGTGAGGTTGTGCAGATTGCCACAGTTATTTCACTGGTTTTCGCTGTTATAAGTGAGGCTTTGCAGATTGTGACTGTTATTTCAGTGGTTTTCGCTGTTATTAGTGAGGTTGTGCAGATTGTGACTGTTATTTCAGTGGTTTTCGCTGTTATTAGTGAGTTTGTGCAGATTGCCACAGTTATTTCACTGGTTTTCGCTGTTATAAGTGAGGCTTTGCAGATTGTGACTGTTATTTCAGTGGTTTTCGCTGTTATTAGTGAGATTGTGCAGATTGCCACAGTTATTTCACTGGTTTTCGCTGTTATAAGTGAGGCTTTGCAGATTGTGACTGTTATTTCAGTGGTTTTCGCTGTTATTAGTGAGGTTGTGCAGATTGTGACTGTTATTTCAGTGGTTTTCGCTGTTATTAGTGAGGTTGTGCAGATTGCCACAGTAATTTCACTGGTTTTCGCTGTTATAAGTGAGGCTTTGCAGATTGTGACTGTTATTTCAGTGGTTTTCGCTGTTATTAGTGAGATTGTGCAGATTGCCACAGTTATTTCACTGGGTTTTCGCTGTTATAAGTGAGGTTTTGCAGATTGTTACTGTTATTTCAGTGGTTTTCGCTGTTATTAGTGAGGTTGTGCAGATTGCCACAGTTATTTCACTGGTTTTCGCTGTGATAAGTGAGGCTTTGCAGATTGTGACTGTTATTTCAGTGGTTTTCGCTGTTATTAGTGAGGTTGTGCAGATTGTGACTGTTATTTCAGTGGTTTTCGCTGTTATTAGTGAGGTTGTGCAGATTGCCACAGTTATTTCACTGGTTTTCGCTGTTATAAGTGAGGCTTTGCAGATTGTGACTGTTATTTCAGTGGTTTTCGCTGTTATTAGTGAGATTGTGCAGATTGCCACAGTTATTTCACTGGTTTTCGCTGTTATTAGTGAGGCTTTGCAGATTGTGACTGTTATTTCAGTGGTTTTCGCTGTTATTAGTGAGGTTGTGCAGATTGCCACAGTTATTTCACTGGTTTTCGCTGTTATAAGTGAGGCTTTGCAGATTGTGACTGTTATTTCAGTGGTTTTCGCTGTTATTAGTGAGGTTGTGCAGATTGCCACAGTTATTTCACTGGTTTTCGCTGTTATAAGTGAGGCTTTGCAGATTGTGACTGTTATTTCAGTGGTTTTCGCTGTTATTAGTGAGGTTGTGCAGATTGCCACAGTTATTTCACTGGTTTTCGCTGTTATAAGTGAGGCTTTGCAGATTGTGACTGTTATTTCAGTGGTTTTCGCTGTTATTAGTGAGGTTGTGCAGATTGCCACAGTTATTTCACTGGTTTTCGCTGTTATAAGTGAGGCTTTGCAGATTGTGACTGTTATTTCAGTGGTTTTCGCTGTTATTAGTGAGGTTGTGCAGATTGTGACTGTTATTTCAGTGGTTTTCGCTGTTATTAGTGAGGCTGTGCAGATTGCCACAGTTATTTCACTGGTTTTCGCTGTTATAAGTGAGGCTTTGCAGATTGTGACTGTTATTTCAGTGGTTTTCGCTGTTATTAATGAGATTGTGCAGATTGCCACAGTTATTTCACTGGTTTTCGCTGTTATAAGTGAGGATTTGCAGATTGTGACTGTTATTTCAGTGGTTTTCGCTGTTATTAGTGAGGTTGTGCAGATTGCCACAGTTATTTCACTGGTTTTCGCTGTTATAAGTGAGGCTTTGCAGATTGTGACTGTTATTTCAGTGGTTTTCGCTGTTATTAGTGAGGTTGTGCAGATTGTGACTGTTATTTCAGTGGTTTTCGCTGTTATTAGTGAGGTTGTGCAGATTGCCACAGTTATTTCACTGGTTTTCGCTGTTATAAGTGAGGCTTTGCAGATTGTGACTGTTATTTCAGTGGTTTTCGCTGTTATTAGTGAGATTGTGCAGATTGCCACAGTTATTTCACTGGTTTTCGCTGTTATAAGTGAGGCTTTGCAGATTGTGACTGTTATTTCAGTGGTTTTCGCTGTTATTAGTGAGGTTGTGCAGATTTCCACAGTTATTTCACTGGTTTTCGCTGTTATAAGTGAGGCTTTGCAGATTGTGACTGTTATTTCAGTGGTTTTCGCTGTTATTAGTGAGGTTGTGCAGATTGTGACTGTTATTTCAGTGGTTTTCGCTGTTATTAGTGAGGTTGTGCAGATTGCCACAGTTATTTCACTGGTTTTCGCTGTTATAAGTGAGGCTTTGCAGATTGTGACTGTTATTTCAGTGGTTTTCGCTGTTATTAGAGAGATTGTGCAGATTGCCACAGTTATTTCACTGGTTTTCGCTGTTATTAGTGAGGCTTTGCAGATTGTGACTGTTATTTCAGTGGTTTTCGCTGTTATTAGTGAGGTTGTGCAGATTGCCACAGTTATTTCACTGGTTTTCGCTGTTATAAGTGAGGCTTTGCAGATTGTGACTGTTATTTCAGTGGTTTTCGCTATTATTAGTGAGGTTGTGCAGATTGCCACAGATATTTCACTGGTTTTCGCTGTTATAAGTGAGGCTTTGCAGATTGTGACTGTTATTTCAGTGGTTTTCGCTGTTATTAGTGAGGTTGTGCAGATTGCCACAGTTATTTCACTGGCTTTCGCTGTTATAAGTGAGGCTTTGCAGATTGTGACTGTTATTTCAGTGGTTTTCGCTGTTATTAGTGAGGTTGTGCAGATTGCCACAGTTATTTCACTGGTTTTCGGTGTTATAAGTGAGGCTTTGCAGATTGTGACTGTTATTTCAGTGGTTTTCGCTGTTATTAGTGAGGTTGTGCAGATTGTGACTGTTATTTCAGTGGTTTTCGCTGTTATTAGTGAGGTTGTGCAGAATTGCCACAGTTATTTCACTGGTTTTCGCTGTTATAAGTGAGGCTTTGCAGATTGTGACTGTTATTTCAGTGGTTTTCGCTGTTATTAGTGAGATTGTGCAGATTGCCACAGTTATTTCACTGGTTTTCGCTGTTATAAGTGAGGCTTTGCAGATTGTGACTGTTATTTCAGTGGTTTTCGCTGTTATTAGTGAGGTTGTGCAGATTGCCACAGCTATTTCACTGGTTTTCGCTGTTATAAGTGAGGCTTTGCAGATTGTGACTGTTATTTCAGTGGTTTTCGCTGTTATTAGTGAGGTTGTGCAGATTGGGACTGTTATTTCAGTGGTTTTCGCTGTTATTAGTGAGGTTGTGCAGATTGCCACAGTTATTTCACTGGTTTTCGCTGTTATAAGTGAGGCTTTGCAGATTGTGACTGTTATTTCAGTGGTTTTCGCTGTTATTAGTGAGATTGTGCAGATTGCCACAGTTATTTCACTGGTTTTCGCTGTTATTAGTGAGGCTTTGCAGATTGTGACTGTTATTTCAGTGGTTTTCGCTGTTATTAGTGAGGTTGTGCAGATTGCCACAGTTATTTCACTGGTTTTCGCTGTTATAAGTGAGGCTTTGCAGATTGTGACTGTTATTTCAGTGCTTTTCGCTGTTATTAGTGAGATTGTGCAGATTGCCACAGTTATTTCACTGGTTTTCGCTGTTATTAGTGAGGCTTTGCAGATTGTGACTGTTATTTCAGTGGTTTTCGCTGTTATTAGTGAGGTTGTGCAGATTGCCACAGTTATTTCACTGGTTTTCGCTGTTATAAGTGAGGCTTTGCAGATTGTGACTGTTATTTCAGTGGTTTTCGCTGTTATTAAAGAGATTGTGCATATTGCCACAGTTATTTCAGTGGTTTTCGCTGTTATTAGTGAGGCTTTGCAGATTGTGACTGTTATTTCAGTGGTTTTCGCTGTTATTAGTGAGGTTGTGCAGATTGCCACAGTTATTTCACTGGTTTTCGCTGTTATTAGTGAGGCTTTGCAGATTGTGACTGTTATTTCAGTGGTTTTCGCTGTTATTAGTGAGGTTGTGCAGATTGCCACAGTTATTTCACTGGTTTTCGCTGTTATAAGTGAGGCTTTGCAGATTGTGACTGTTATTTCAGTGGTTTCCGCTGTTATTAGTGAGGTTGTGCAGATTGTGACTGTTATTTCAGTGGTTTTCGCTGTTATTAGTGAGGTTGTGCAGATTGCCACAGTTATTTCACTGGTTTTCGCTGTTATAAGTGAGGCTTTGCAGATTGTGACTGTTATTTCAGTGGTTTTCGCTGTTATTAGTGAGGTTGTGCAGATTGCCACAGTTATTTCACTGGTTTTCGCTGATATAAGTGAGGCTTTGCAGATTGTGACTGTTATTTCAGTGGTTTTCGCTGTTATTAGTGAGGTTGTGCAGATTGCCACAGTTATTTCACTGGTTTTCGCTGTTATAAGTGAGGCTTTGCAGATTGTGACTGTTATTTCAGTGGTTTTCGCTGTTATTAGTGAGGTTGTGAAGATTGCCACAGTTATTTCAGTGGTTTTCGCTGTTATTAGTGAGGCTTTGCAGATTGTGACTGTTATTTCAGTGGTTTTCGCTGTTATTAGTGAGGTTGTGCAGATTGCCACAGTTATTTCAGTGGTTTTCGCTGTTATTAGTGAGGCTTTGCAGATTGTGACTGTTATTTCAGTGGTTTTCGCTGTTATTAGTGAGGTTGTGCAGATTGCCACAGTTATTTCACTGGTTTTCGCTGTTATAAGTGAGGCTTTGCAGATTGTGACTGTTATTTCAGTGGTTTTCGCTGTTATTAGTGAGGTTGTGCAGATTGTGACTGTTATTTCAGTGGTTTTCGCTGTTATTAGTGAGGTTGTGCAGATTGCCACAGTTATTTCACTGGTTTTCGCTGTTATAAGTGAGGCTTTGCAGATTGTGACTGTTATTTCAGTGGTTTTCGCTGTTATTAGTGAGGTTGTGCAGATTGCCACAGTTATTTCACTGGTTTTCGCTGATATAAGTGAGGCTTTGCAGACTGTGACTGTTATTTCAGTGGTTTTCGCTGTTATTAGTGAGGTTGTGCAGATTGCCACTGTTATTTCACTGGTTTTCGCTGTTATAAGTGAGGCTTTGCAGATTGTGACTGTTATTTCAGTGGTTTTCGCTGTTATTAGTGAGGTTGTGAAGATTGCCACAGTTATTTCAGTGGTTTTCGCTGTTATTAGTGAGGCTTTGCAGATTGTGACTGTTATTTCAGTGGTTTTCGCTGTTATTAGTGAGGTTGTGCAGATTGCCACAGTTATTTCAGTGGTTTTCGCTGTTATTAGTGAGGCTTTGCAGATTGTGACTGTTATTTCAGTGGTTTTCGCTGTTATTAGTGAGGTTGTGCAGATTGCCACAGTTATTTCACTGGTTTTCGCTGTTATTAGTGAGGCTTTGCAGATTGTGACTGTTATTTCAGTGGTTTTCGCTGTTATTAGTGAGGTTGTGCAGATTGCCACAGTTATTTCAGTGGTTTTCGCTGTTATTAGTGAGGCTTTGCAGATTGTGACTGTTATTTCAGTGGTTTTTGCTGTTATTAGTGAGGTTGTGCAGATTGCCACAGTTATTTCACTGGTTTTCGCTGTTATAAGTGAGGCTTTGCAGATTGTGACTGTTATTTCAGTGGTTTTCGCTGTTATTAGTGAGGTTGTGCAGATTGCCACAGTTATTTCACTGGTTTTCGCTGTTATAAGTGAGGCTTTGCAGATTGTGACTGTTATTTCAGTGGTTTTCGCTGTTATTAGTGAGGTTGTGCAGATTGTGACTGTTATTTCAGTGGTTTTCGCTGTTATTAGTGAGGTTGTGCAGATTGCCACAGTTATTTCACTGGTTTTCGCTGTTATAAGTGAGGCTTTGCAGATTGTGACTGTTATTTCAGTGGTTTTCGCTGTTATTAGTGAGATTGTGCAGATTGCCACAGTTATTTCACTGGTTTTCGCTGTTATAAGTGAGGCTTTGCAGATTGTGACTGTTATTTCAGTGGTTTTCGCTGTTATTAGTGAGGTTGTGCAGATTGCCACAGTTATTTCACTGGTTTTCGCTGTTATAAGTGAGGCTTTGCAGATTGTGACTGTTATTTCAGTGGTTTTCGCTGTTATTAGTGAGGCTTTGCAGATTGTGACTGTTATTTCAGTGGTTTTCGCTGTTATTAGTGAGGTTGTGCAGATTGCCACAGTTATTTCACTGGTTTTCGCTGTTATTAGTGAGGCTTTGCAGATTGTGACTGTTATTTCAGTGGTTTTCGCTGTTATTAGTGAGGTTGTGCAGATTGCCACAGTTATTTCAGTGGTTTTCGCTGTTATTAGTGAGGCTTTGCAGATTGTGACTGTTATTTCAGTGGTTTTCGCTGTTATTAGTGAGGTTGTGCAGATTGCCACAGTTATTTCACTGGTTTTCGCTGTTATAAGTGAGGCTTTGCAGATTGTGACTGTTATTTCAGTGGTTTTCGCTGTTATTAGTGAGGTTGTGCAGATTGCCACAGTTATTTCACTGGTTTTCGCTGTTATAAGTGAGGCTTTGCAGATTGTGACTGTTATTTCAGTGGTTTTCGCTGTTATTAGTGAGATTGTGCAGATTGCCACAGTTATTTCAGTGGTTTTCGCTGTTATTAGTGAGGCTTTGCAGATTGTGACTGTTATTTCAGTGGTTTCCGCTGTTATTAGTGAGGTTGTGCAGATTGCCACAGTTATTTCACTGGTTTTCGCTGTTATAAGTGAGGCTTTGCAGATTGTGACTGTTATTTCAGTGGTTTTCGCTGTTATTAGTGAGATTGTGCAGATTGCCACAGTTATTTCAGTGGTTTTCGCTGTTATTAGTGAGGCTTTGCAGATTGTGACTGTTATTTCAGTGGTTTTCGCTGTTATTAGTGAGGTTGTGCAGATTGCCACAGTTATTTCACTGGTTTTCGCTGTTATTAGTGAGGCTTTGCAGATTGTGACTGTTATTTCAGTGGTTTTCGCTGTTATTAGTGAGGTTGAGCAGATTGCCACAGTTATTTCACTGGTTTTCGCTGTTATTAGTGAGGCTTTGCAGATTGTGACTGTTATTTCAGTGGTTTTCGCTGTTATTAGTGAGGTTGTGCAGATTGCCACAGTTATTTCACTGGTTTTCGCTGTTATAAGTGAGGCTTTGCAGATTGTGACTGTTATTTCAGTGGTTTTCGCTGTTATTAGTAAGGCTGTGCAGATTGCCACAGTTATTTCAGTGGTTTTCGCTGTTATTAGTGAGGCTTTGCAGATTGTGACTGTTATTTCAGTGGTTTTCGCTGTTATTAGTGAGGTTGTGCAAATTGCCACAGTTATTTCAGTGGTTTTCGCTGTTATAAGTGAGGCTTTGCAGATTGTGACTGTTATTTCAGTGGTTTTCGCTGTTATTAAAGAGATTGTGCATATTGCCACAGTTATTTCAGTGGTTTTCGCTGTTATTACTGAGGCTTTGCAGATTGTGACTGTTATTTCAGTGGTTTTCGCTGTTATTAGTGAGGTTGTGCAGATTGCCACAGTTATTTCACTGGTTTTCGCTGTTATTAGTGAGGCTTTGCAGATTGTGACTGTTATTTCAGTGGTTTTCGCTGTTATTAGTGAGGTTGTGCAGATTGCCACAGTTATTTCACTGGTTTTCGCTGTTATAAGTGAGGCTTTGCAGATTGTGACTGTTATTTCAGTGGTTTCCGCTGTTATTAGTGAGGTTGTGCAGATTGTGACTGTTATTTCAGTGGTTTTCGCTGTTATTAGTGAGGTTGTGCAGATTGCCACAGTTATTTCACTGGTTTTCGCTGTTATAAGTGAGGCTTTGCAGATTGTGACTGTTATTTCAGTGGTTTTCGCTGTTATTAGTGAGGTTGTGCAGATTGCCACAGTTATTTCACTGGTTTTCGCTGATATAAGTGAGGCTTTGCAGATTGTGACTGTTATTTCAGTGGTTTTCGCTGTTATTAGTGAGGTTGTGCAGATTGCCACAGTTATTTCACTGGTTTTCGCTGTTATAAGTGAGGCTTTGCAGATTGTGACTGTTATTTCAGTGGTTTTCGCTGTTATTAGTGAGGTTGTGAAGATTGCCACAGTTATTTCAGTGGTTTTCGCTGTTATTAGTGAGGCTTTGCAGATTGTGACTGTTATTTCAGTGGTTTTCGCTGTTATTAGTGAGGTTGTGCAGATTGCCACAGTTATTTCAGTGGTTTTCGCTGTTATTAGTGAGGCTTTGCAGATTGTGACTGTTATTTCAGTGGTTTTCGCTGTTATTAGTGAGGTTGTGCAGATTGCCACAGTTATTTCACTGGTTTTCGCTGTTATAAGTGAGGCTTTGCAGATTGTGACTGTTATTTCAGTGGTTTTCGCTGTTATTAGTGAGGTTGTGCAGATTGTGACTGTTATTTCAGTGGTTTTCGCTGTTATTAGTGAGGTTGTGCAGATTGCCACAGTTATTTCACTGGTTTTCGCTGTTATAAGTGAGGCTTTGCAGATTGTGACTGTTATTTCAGTGGTTTTCGCTGTTATTAGTGAGGTTGTGCAGATTGCCACAGTTATTTCACTGGTTTTCGCTGATATAAGTGAGGCTTTGCAGACTGTGACTGTTATTTCAGTGGTTTTCGCTGTTATTAGTGAGGTTGTGCAGATTGCCACTGTTATTTCACTGGTTTTCGCTGTTATAAGTGAGGCTTTGCAGATTGTGACTGTTATTTCAGTGGTTTTCGCTGTTATTAGTGAGGTTGTGAAGATTGCCACAGTTATTTCAGTGGTTTTCGCTGTTATTAGTGAGGCTTTGCAGATTGTGACTGTTATTTCAGTGGTTTTCGCTGTTATTAGTGAGGTTGTGCAGATTGCCACAGTTATTTCAGTGGTTTTCGCTGTTATTAGTGAGGCTTTGCAGATTGTGACTGTTATTTCAGTGGTTTTCGCTGTTATTAGTGAGGTTGTGCAGATTGCCACAGTTATTTCACTGGTTTTCGCTGTTATTAGTGAGGCTTTGCAGATTGTGACTGTTATTTCAGTGGTTTTCGCTGTTATTAGTGAGGTTGTGCAGATTGCCACAGTTATTTCAGTGGTTTTCGCTGTTATTAGTGAGGCTTTGCAGATTGTGACTGTTATTTCAGTGGTTTTTGCTGTTATTAGTGAGGTTGTGCAGATTGCCACAGTTATTTCACTGGTTTTCGCTGTTATAAGTGAGGCTTTGCAGATTGTGACTGTTATTTCAGTGGTTTTCGCTGTTATTAGTGAGGTTGTGCAGATTGCCACAGTTATTTCACTGGTTTTCGCTGTTATAAGTGAGGCTTTGCAGATTGTGACTGTTATTTCAGTGGTTTTCGCTGTTATTAGTGAGGTTGTGCAGATTGTGACTGTTATTTCAGTGGTTTTCGCTGTTATTAGTGAGGTTGTGCAGATTGCCACAGTTATTTCACTGGTTTTCGCTGTTATAAGTGAGGCTTTGCAGATTGTGACTGTTATTTCAGTGGTTTTCGCTGTTATTAGTGAGATTGTGCAGATTGCCACAGTTATTTCACTGGTTTTCGCTGTTATAAGTGAGGCTTTGCAGATTGTGACTGTTATTTCAGTGGTTTTCGCTGTTATTAGTGAGGTTGTGCAGATTGCCACAGTTATTTCACTGGTTTTCGCTGTTATAAGTGAGGCTTTGCAGATTGTGACTGTTATTTCAGTGGTTTTCGCTGTTATTAGTGAGGCTTTGCAGATTGTGACTGTTATTTCAGTGGTTTTCGCTGTTATTAGTGAGGTTGTGCAGATTGCCACAGTTATTTCACTGGTTTTCGCTGTTATTAGTGAGGCTTTGCAGATTGTGACTGTTATTTCAGTGGTTTTCGCTGTTATTAGTGAGGTTGTGCAGATTGCCACAGTTATTTCAGTGGTTTTCGCTGTTATTAGTGAGGCTTTGCAGATTGTGACTGTTATTTCAGTGGTTTTCGCTGTTATTAGTGAGGTTGTGCAGATTGCCACAGTTATTTCACTGGTTTTCGCTGTTATAAGTGAGGCTTTGCAGATTGTGACTGTTATTTCAGTGGTTTTCGCTGTTATTAGTGAGGTTGTGCAGATTGCCACAGTTATTTCACTGGTTTTCGCTGTTATAAGTGAGGCTTTGCAGATTGTGACTGTTATTTCAGTGGTTTTCGCTGTTATTAGTGAGATTGTGCAGATTGCCACAGTTATTTCAGTGGTTTTCGCTGTTATTAGTGAGGCTTTGCAGATTGTGACTGTTATTTCAGTGGTTTCCGCTGTTATTAGTGAGGTTGTGCAGATTGCCACAGTTATTTCACTGGTTTTCGCTGTTATAAGTGAGGCTTTGCAGATTGTGACTGTTATTTCAGTGGTTTTCGCTGTTATTAGTGAGATTGTGCAGATTGCCACAGTTATTTCAGTGGTTTTCGCTGTTATTAGTGAGGCTTTGCAGATTGTGACTGTTATTTCAGTGGTTTTCGCTGTTATTAGTGAGGTTGTGCAGATTGCCACAGTTATTTCACTGGTTTTCGCTGTTATTAGTGAGGCTTTGCAGATTGTGACTGTTATTTCAGTGGTTTTCGCTGTTATTAGTGAGGTTGAGCAGATTGCCACAGTTATTTCACTGGTTTTCGCTGTTATTAGTGAGGCTTTGCAGATTGTGACTGTTATTTCAGTGGTTTTCGCTGTTATTAGTGAGGTTGTGCAGATTGCCACAGTTATTTCACTGGTTTTCGCTGTTATAAGTGAGGCTTTGCAGATTGTGACTGTTATTTCAGTGGTTTTCGCTGTTATTAGTAAGGCTGTGCAGATTGCCACAGTTATTTCAGTGGTTTTCGCTGTTATTAGTGAGGCTTTGCAGATTGTGACTGTTATTTCAGTGGTTTTCGCTGTTATTAGTGAGGTTGTGCAAATTGCCACAGTTATTTCAGTGGTTTTCGCTGTTATTAGTGAGGCTTTGCAGATTGTGACTGTTATTTCAGTGGTTTTCGCTGTTATTAGTGAGGTTGTGCAGATTGCCACAGTTATTTCACTGGTTTTCGCTGTTATTAGTGAGGCTTTGCAGATTGTGACTGTTATTTCAGTGGTTTTCGCTGTTATTAGTGAGGTTGTGCAGATTGCCACAGTTATTTCAGTGGTTTTCGCTGTTATTAGTGAGGCTTTGCAGATTGTGACTGTTATTTCAGTGGTTTTCGCTGTTATTAGTGAGGTTGTGCAGATTGCCACAGTTATTTCAGTGGTTTTCGCTGTTATTAGTGAGGCTTTGCAGATTGTGACTGTTATTTCAGTGGTTTTCGCTGTTATTAGTGAGGTTGTGCAGATTGCCACAGTTATTTCAGTGGTTTTCGCTGTTATTAGTGAGGCTTTGCAGATTGTGACTGTTATTTCAGTGGTTTTCGCTGTTATTAGTGAGGTTGTGCAGATTGCCACAGTTATTTCACTGGTTTTCGCTGTTATTAGTGAGGCTTTGCAGATTGTGACTGTTATTTCAGTGGTTTTCGCTGTTATTAGTGAGGTTGTGCAGATTGCCACAGTTATTTCAGTGGTTTTCGCTGTTATTAGTGAGGCTTTGCAGATTGTGACTGTTATTTCAGTGGTTTTCGCTGTTATTAGTGAGGTTGTGCAGATTGCCACAGTTATTTCACTGGTTTTCGCTGTTATAAGTGAGGCTTTGCAGATTGTGACTGTTATTTCAGTGGTTTTCGCTGTTATTAGTGAGATTGTGCAGATTGCCACAGTTATTTCACTGGTTTTCGCTGTTATTAGTGAGGCTTTGCAGATTGTGACTGTTATTTCAGTGGTTTTCGGTGTTATTAGTGAGGTTGTGCAGATTGCCACAGTTATTTCACTGGTTTTCGCTGTTATTAGTGAGGCTTTGCAGATTGTGACTGTTATTTCAGTGGTTTTCGCTGTTATTAGTGAGGTTGTGCAGATTGCCACAGTTATTTCAGTGGTTTTCGCTGTTATTAGTGAGGCTTTGCAGATTGTGACTGTTATTTCAGTGGTTTTCGCTGTTATTAGTGAGGTTGTGCAGATTGCCACAGTTATTTCACTGGTTTTCGCTGTTATTAGTGAGGCTTTGCAGATTGTGACTGTTATTTCAGTGGTTTTCGCTGTTATTAGTGAGGTTGTGCAGATTGCCACAGTTATTTCACTGGTTTTCGCTGTGATAAGTGAGGCTTTGCAGATTGTGACTGTTATTTCAGTGGTTTTCGCTGTTATTAGTGAGGTTGTGCAGATTGCCACAGTTATTTCAGTGGTTTTCGCTGTTATTAGTGAGGCTTTGCAGATTGTGACTGTTATTTCAGTGGTTTTCACTGTTATTAGTGAGGTTGTGCAGATTGCCACGGTTATTTCACTGGTTTTCGCTGTTATTAGTGAGGCTTTGCAGATTGTGACTGTTATTTCAGTGGTTTTCGCTGTTATTAGTGAGGTTGTGCAGATTGCCACAGTTATTTCACTGGTTTTCGCTGTTATTAGTGAGGCTTTGCAGATTGTGACTGTTATTTCAGTGGTTTTCGCTGTTATTAGTAAGGTTGTGCAGATTGCCACAGTTATTTCACTGGTTTTCGCTGTTATAAGTGAGGCTTTGCAGATTGTGACTGTTATTTCAGTGGTTTTCGCTGTTATTAGTGAGGTTGTGCAGATTGCCACAGTTATTTCACTGGTTTTCGCTGTTATTAGTGAGGTTGTGCAGATTGCCACGGTTATTTCAGTGGTTTTCGCTGTTATTAGTGAGGCTTTGCAGATTGTGACTGTTATTTCAGTGGTTTTCGCTGTTATTAGTGAGGTTGTGCAGATTGCCACAGTTATTTCACTGGTTTTCGCTGTTATTAGTGAGGCTTTGCAGATTGTGACTGTTATTTCAGTGGTTTTCGCTGTTATTAGTGAGGTTGTGCAGATTGCCACAGTTATTTCACTGGTTTTCGCTGTTATAAGTGAGGCTTTGCAGATTGTGACTGTTATTTCAGTGGTTTTCGCTGTTATTAGTGAGATTGTGCAGATTGCCACAGTTATTTCAGTGGTTTTCGCTGTTATTAGTGAGGCTTTGCAGATTGTGACTGTTATTTCAGTATTTTTCGCTGTTATTAGTGAGGTTGTGCAGATTGCCACAGTTATTTCACTGGTTTTCGCTGTTATTAGTGAGGCTTTGCAGATTGTGACTGTTATTTCAGTATTTTTCGCTGTTATTAGTGAGGTTGTGCAGATTGCCACAGTTATTTCAGTGGTTTTCGCTGTTATTAGTGAGGCTTTGCAGATTGTGACTGTTATTTCAGTGGTTTACGCTGTTATTAGTGAGGTTGTGCAGATTGCCACAGTTATTTCAGTGGTTTTCGCTGTTATTAGTGAGGCTTTGCAGATTGTGACTGTTATTTCAGTGGTTTTCGCTGTTATTAGTGAGGTTGTGCAGATTGCCACAGTTATTTCACTGGTTTTCGCTGTTATAAGTGAGGCTTTGCAGATTGTGACTGTTATTTCAGTGGTTTTCGCTGTTATTAGTGAGGTTGTGCAGATTGCCACAGTTATTTCACTGGTTTTCGCTGTTATTAGTGAGGCTTTGCAGATTGTGACTGTTATTTCAGTGGTTTTCGCTGTTATTAGTGAGGTTGTGCAGATTGCCACAGTTATTTCAGTGGTTTTCGCTGTTATTAGTGAGGCTTTGCAGATTGTGACTGTTATTTCAGTGGTTTTCGCTGTTATTAGTGAGGTTGTGCAGATTGCCACAGTTATTTCAGTGGTTTTCGCTGTTATTAGTGAGGCTTTGCAGATTGTGACTGTTATTTCAGTGGTTTTCGCTGTTATTAGTGAGGTTGTGCAGATTGCCACAGTTATTTCACTGGTTTTCGCTGTTATTAGTGAGGCTTTGCAGATTGTGACTGTTATTTCAGTGGTTTTCGCTGTTATTAGTGAGGTTGTGCAGATTGCCACAGTTATTTCAGTGGTTTTCGCTGTTATTAGTGAGGCTTTGCAGATTGTGACTGTTATTTCAGTGGTTTTCGCTGTTATTAGTGAGGTTGTGCAGATTGCCACAGTTATTTCAGTGGTTTTCGCTGTTATTAGTGAGGCTTTGCAGATTGTGACTGTTATTTCAGTGGTTTTCGCTGTTATTAGTGAGGTTGTGCAGATTGCCACAGTTATTTCACTGGTTTTCGCTGTTATTAGTGAGGCTTTGCAGATTGTGACTGTTATTTCAGTGGTTTTCGCTGTTATTAGTGAGGTTGTGCAGATTGCCACAGTTATTTCAGTGGTTTTCGCTGTTATTAGTGAGGCTTTGCAGATTGTGACTGTTATTTCAGTGGTTTTCGCTGTTATTAGTGAGGTTGTGCAGATTGCCACAGTTATTTCACTGGTTTTCGCTGTTATTAGTGAGGCTTTGCAGATTGTGACTGTTATTTCAGTGGTTTTCGCTGTTATTAGTGAGGTTGTGCAGATTGCCACAGTTATTTCACTGGTTTTCGCTGTTATAAGTGAGGCTTTGCAGATTGTGACTGTTATTTCAGTGGTTTTCGCTGTTATTAGTGAGTTGTGCAGATTGCCACAGTTATTTCAGTGGTTTTCGCTGTTATTAGTGAGGCTTTGCAGATTGTGACTGTTATTTCAGTGGTTTTCGCTGTTATTAGTGAGGTTGTGCAGATTGCCACAGTTATTTCAGTGGTTTTCGCTGTTATAAGTGAGGCTTTGCAGATTGTGACTGTTATTTCAGTGGTTTTCGCTGTTATTAGTGAGGTTGTGCAGATTGCCACAGTTATTTCACTGGTTTTCGCTGTTATAAGTGAGGCTTTGCAGATTGTGACTGTTTTTTCAGTGGTTTTCGCTGTTATTAGTGAGGTTGTGCAGATTGCCACAGTTATTTCAGTGGTTTTCGCTGTTATTAGTGAGGCTTTGCAGATTGTGACTGTTATTTCAGTGGTTTTCGCTGTTATTAGTGAGGCTTTGCAGATTGTGACTGTTATTTCAGTGGTTTTCGCTGTTATTAGTGAGGTTGTGCAGATTGCCACAGTTATTTCACGGGTTTTCGCTGTTATTAGTGAGGCTTTGCAGATTGTGACTGTTATTTCAGTGGTTTTCGCTGTTATTAGTGAGGTTGTGCAGATTGCCACAGTTATTTCACTGGTTTTCGCTGTTATAAGTGAGGCTTTGCAGATTGTGACTGTTATTTCAGTGGTTTTCGCTGTTATTAGTGAGATTGTGCAGATTGCCACAGTTATTTCAGTGGTTTTCGCTGTTATTAGTGAGGCTTTGCAGATTGTGACTGTTATTTCAGTGGTTTTCGCTGTTATTAGTGAGGTTGTGCAGATTGCCACAGTTATTTCACTGGTTTTCGCTGTTATTAGTGAGGCTTTGCAGATTGTGACTGTTATTTCAGTGGTTTTCGCTGTTATTAGTGAGGTTGTGCAGATTGCCACAGTTATTTCACTGGTTTTCGCTGTTATTAGTGAGGCTTTGCAGATTGTGACTGTTATTTCAGTGGTTTTCGCTGTTATTAGTGAGGTTGTGCAGATTGCCACAGTTATTTCAGTGGTTTTCGCTGTTATTAGTGAGGCTTTGCAGATTGTGACTGTTATTTCAGTGGTTTTCGCTGTTATTAGTGAGGTTGTGCAGATTGCCACAGTTATTTCACTGGTTTTCGCTGTTATTAGTGAGGCTTTGCAGATTGTGACTGTTATTTCAGTGGTTTTCGCTGTTATTAGTGAGGTTGTGCAGATTGCCACAGTTATTTCAGTGGTTTTCGCTGTTATTAGTGAGGCTTTGCAGATTGTGACTGTTATTTCAGTGGTTTTCGCTGTTATTAGTGAGGTTGTGCAGATTGCCACAGTTATTTCACTGGTTTTCGCTGTTATAAGTGAGGCTTTGCAGATTGTGACTGTTATTTCAGTGGTTTTCGCTGTTATTAGTGAGGTTGTGCAGATTGCCACAGTTATTTCAGTGGTTTTCGCTGTTATTAGTGAGGCTTTGCAGATTGTGACTGTTATTTAGTGGTTTTCGCTGTTATTAGTGAGGTTGTGCAGATTGCCACAGTTATTTCAGTGGTTTTCGCTGTTATTAGTGAGGCTTTGCAGATTGTGACTGTTATTTCAGTGGTTTTCGCTGTTATTAGTGAGGTTGTGCAGATTGCCACAGTTATTTCACTGGTTTTCGCTGTTATTAGTGAGGCTTTGCAGATTGTGACTGTTATTTCAGTGGTTTTCGCTGTTATTAGTGAGGTTGTGCAGATTGCCACAGTTATTTCACTGGTTTTCGCTGTTATTAGTGAGGCTTTGCAGATTGTGACTGTTATTTCAGTGGTTTTCGCTGTTATTAGTGAGGTTGTGCAGATTGCCACAGTTATTTCAGTGGTTTTCGCTGTTATTAGTGAGGCTTTGCAGATTGTGACTGTTATTTCAGTGGTTTTCGCTGTTATTAGTGAGGTTGTGCAGATTGCCACAGTTATTTCACTGGTTTTCGCTGTTATTAGTGAGGCTTTGCAGATTGTGACTGTTATTTCAGTGGTTTTCGCTGTTATTAGTGAGGTTGTGCAGATTGCCACAGTTATTTCAGTGGTTTTCGCTGTTATTAGTGAGGCTTTGCAGATTGTGACTGTTATTTCAGTGGTTTTCGCTGTTATTAGTGAGGTTGTGCAGATTGCCACAGTTATTTCACTGGTTTTCGCTGTTATAAGTGAGGCTTTGCAGATTGTGACTGTTATTTCAGTGGTTTTCGCTGTTATTAGTGAGGTTGTGCAGATTGCCACAGTTATTCACTGGTTTTCGCTGTTATAAGTGAGGCTTTGCAGATTGTGACTGTTATTTCAGTGGTTTTCGCTGTTATTAGTGATATTGTGCAGATTGCCACAGTTATTTCAGTGGTTTTCGCTGTTATTAGTGAGGCTTTGCAGATTGTGACTGTTATTTCAGTGGTTTTCGCTGTTATTAGTGAGGTTGTGCAGATTGCCACAGTTATTTCAGTGGTTTTCGCTGTTATTGGTGAGGCTTTGCAGATTGTGACTGTTATTTCAGTGGTTTTCGCTGTTATTAGTGAGGTTGTGCAGATTGCCACAGTTATTTCAGTGGTTTTCGCTTTTATTAGTGAGGCTTTGCAGATTGTGACTGTTATTTCAGTGGTTTTCGCTGTTATTAGTGAGGTTGTGCAGATTGCCACAGTTATTTCACTGGTTTTCGCTGTTATAAGTGAGGCTTTGCAGATTGTGACTGTTATTTCAGTGGTTTTCGCTGTTATTAGTGAGGTTGTGCAGATTGCCACAGTTATTTCACTGGTTTTCGCTGTTATTAGTGAGGCTTTGCAGATTGTGACTGTTATTTCAGTGGTTTTCGCTGTTATTAGTGAGGTTGTGCAGATTGCCACAGTTATTTCACTGGTTTTCGCTGTTATAAGTGAGGCTTTGCAGATTGTGACTGTTATTTCAGTGGTTTTCGCTGTTATTAGTGAGGTTGTGCAGATTGCCACAGTTATTTCAGTGGTTTTCGCTGTTATTAGTGAGGCTTTGCAGATTGTGACTGTTATTTCAGTGGTTTTCGCTGTTATTAGTGAGGTTGTGCAGATTGCCACAGTTATTTCACTGGTTTTCGCTGTTATTAGTGAGGCTTTGCAGATCGTGACTGTTATTTCAGTGGTTTTCGCTGTTATTAGTGAGGTTGTGCAGATTGCCACAGTTATTTCACTGGTTTTCGCTGTTATTAGTGAGGCTTTGCAGATTGTGACTGTTATTTCAGTGGTTTTCGCTGTTATTAGTGAGGTTGTGCAGATTGCCACAGTTATTTCACTGGTTTTCGCTGTTATAAGTGAGGCTTTGCAGATTGTGACTGTTATTTCAGTGGTTTTCGCTGTTATTAGTGAGATTGTGCAGATTGCCACAGTTATTTCAGTGGTTTTCGCTGTTATTAGTGAGGCTTTGCAGATTGTGACTGTTATTTCAGTGGTTTTCGCTGTTATTAGTGAGGCTTTGCAGATTGTGACTGTTATTTCAGTGGTTTTCGCTGTTATTAGTGAGGTTGTGCAGATTGCCACAGTTATTTCACTGGTTTTCGCTGTTATTAGTGAGGCTTTGCAGATTGTGACTGTTATTTCAGTGGTTTTCGCTGTTATTAGTGAGGTTGTGCAGATTGCCACAGTTATTTCACTGGTTTTCGCTGTTATAAGTGAGGCTTTGCAGATTGTGACTGTTATTTCAGTGGTTTTCGCTGTTATTAGTGAGATTGTGCAGATTGCCACAGTTATTTCAGTGGTTTTCGCTGTTGTTAGTGAGGCTTTGCAGATTGTGACTGTTATTTCAGTGGTTTTCGCTGTTATTAGTGAGGTTGTGCAGATTGCCACAGTTATTTCACTGGTTTTCGCTGTTATTAGTGAGGCTTTGCAGATTGTGACTGTTATTTCAGTGGTTTTCGCTGTTATTAGTGAGGTTGTGCAGATTGCCACAGTTATTTCACTGGTTTTCGCTGTTATTAGTGAGGCTTTGCAGATTGTGACTGTTATTTCAGTGGTTTTCGCTGTTATTAGTGAGGTTGTGCAGATTGCCACAGTTATTTCAGTGGTTTTCGCTGTTATTAGTGAGGCTTTGCAGATTGTGACTGTTATTTCAGTGGTTTTCGCTGTTATTAGTGAGGTTGTGCAGATTGCCACAGTTATTTCACTGGTTTTCGCTGTTATTAGTGAGGCTTTGCAGATTGTGACTGTTATTTCAGTGGTTTTCGCTGTTATTAGTGAGGTTGTGCAGATTGCCACAGTTATTTCAGTGGTTTTCGCTGTTATTAGTGAGGCTTTGCAGATTGTGACTGTTATTTCAGTGGTTTTCGCTGTTATTAGTGAGGTTGTGCAGATTGCCACAGTTATTTCACTGGTTTTCGCTGTTATAAGTGAGGCTTTGCAGATTGTGACTGTTATTTCAGTGGTTTTCGCTGTTATTAGTGAGGTTGTGCAGATTGCCACAGTTATTTCAGTGGTTTTCGCTGTTATTAGTGAGGCTTTGCAGATTGTGACTGTTATTTCAGTGGTTTTCGCTGTTATTAGTGAGGTTGTGCAGATTGCCACAGTTATTTCAGTGGTTTTCGCTGTTATTAGTGAGGCTTTGCAGATTGTGACTGTTATTTCAGTGGTTTTCGCTGTTATTAGTGAGGTTGTGCAGATTGCCACAGTTATTTCACTGGTTTTCGCTGTTATTAGTGAGGCTTTGCAGATTGTGACTGTTATTTCAGTGGTTTTCGCTGTTATTAGTGAGGTTGTGCAGATTGCCACAGTTATTTCAGTGGTTTTCGCTGTTATTAGTGAGGCTTTGCAGATTGTGACGGTTATTTCAGTGGTTTTCGCTGTTATTAGTGAGATTGTGCAGATTGCCACAGTTATTTCACTGGTTTTCGCTGTTATTAGTGAGGCTTTGCAGATTGTGACTGTTATTTCAGTGGTTTTCGCTGTTATTAGTGAGGTTGTGCAGATTGCCACAGTTATTTCAGTGGTTTTCGCTGTTATTAGTGAGGCTTTGCAGATTGTGACTGTTATTTCAGTGGTTTTCGCTGTTATTAGTGAGGTTGTGCAGATTGCCACAGTTATTTCACTGGTTTTCGCTGTTATAAGTGAGGCTTTGCAGATTGTGACTGTTATTTCAGTGGTTTTCGCTGTTATTAGTGAGGTTGTGCAGATTGCCACAGTTATTTCACTGGTTTTCGCTGTTATTAGTGAGGCTTTGCAGATTGTGACTGTTATTTCAGTGGTTTTCGCTGTTATTAGTGAGGTTGTGCAGATTGCCACAGTTATTTCAGTGGTTTTCGCTGTTATTAGTGAGGCTTTGCAGATTGTGACTGTTATTTCAGTGGTTTTCGCTGTTATTAGTGAGGTTGTGCAGATTGCCACAGTTATTTCAGTGGTTTTCGCTGTTATTAGTGAGGCTTTGCAGATTGTGACTGTTATTTCAGTGGTTTTCGCTGTTATTAGTGAGGTTGTGCAGATTGCCACAGTTATTTCAGTGGTTTTCGCTGTTATTAGTGAGGCTTTGCAGATTGTGACTGTTATTTCAGTGGTTTTCGCTGTTATTAGTGAGGTTGTGCAGATTGCCACAGTTATTTCACTGGTTTTCGCTGTTATTAGTGAGGCTTTGCAGATTGTGACTGTTATTTCAGTGGTTTTCGCTGTTATTAGTGAGGTTGTGCAGATTGCCACAGTTATTTCAGTGGTTTTCGCTGTTATTAGTGAGGCTTTGCAGATTGTGACTGTTATTTCAGTGGTTTTCGCTGTTATTAGTGAGGTTGTGCAGATTGCCACAGTTATTTCACTGGTTTTCGCTGTTATAAGTGAGGCTTTGCAGATTGTGACTGTTATTTCAGTGGTTTTCGCTGTTATTAGTGAGGTTGTGCAGATTGCCACAGTTATTTCACTGGTTTTCGCTGTTATAAGTGAGGCTTTGCAGATTGTGACTGTTATTTCAGTGGTTTTCGCTGTTATTAGTGAGATTGTGCAGATTGCCACAGTTATTTCAGTGGTTTTCGCTGTTATTAGTGAGGCTTTGCAGATTGTGACTGTTATTTCAGTGGTTTTCGCTGTTATTAGTGAGGTTGTGCAGATTGCCACAGTTATTTCACTGGTTTTCGCTGTTATTAGTGAGGCTTTGCAGATTGTGACTGTTATTTCAGTGGTTTTCGCTGTTATTAGTGAGGTTGTGCAGATTGCCACAGTTATTTCACTGGTTTTCGCTGTTATTAGTGAGGCTTTGCAGATTGTGACTGTTATTTCAGTGGTTTTCGCTGTTATTAGTGAGGTTGTGCAGATTGCCACAGTTATTTCACTGGTTTTCGCTGTTATAAGTGAGGCTTTGCAGATTGTGACTGTTATTTCAGTGGTTTTCGCTGTTATTAGTGAGGTTGTGCAGATTGCCACAGTTATTTCAGTGGTTTTCGCTGTTATTAGTGAGGCTTTGCAGATTGTGACTGTTATTTCAGTGGTTTTCGCTGTTATTAGTGAGGTTGTGCAGATTGCCACAGTTATTTCAGTGGTTTTCGCTGTTATTAGTGAGGCTTTGCAGATTGTGACTGTTATTTCAGTGGTTTTCGCTGTTATTAGTGAGGTTGTGCAGATTGCCACAGTTATTTCACTGGTTTTCGCTGTTATTAGTGAGGCTTTGCAGATTGTGACTGTTATTTCAGTGGTTTTCGCTGTTATTAGTGAGGTTGTGCAGATTGCCACAGTTATTTCAGTGGTTTTCGCTGTTATTAGTGAGGCTTTGCAGATTGTGACTGTTATTTCAGTGGTTTTCGCTGTTATTAGTGAGGTTGTGCAGATTGCCACAGTTATTTCAGTGGTTTTCGCTGTTATTAGTGAGGCTTTGCAGATTGTGACTGTTATTTCAGTGGTTTTCGCTGTTATTAGTGAGGTTGTGCAGATTGCCACAGTTATTTCAGTGGTTTTCGCTGTTATTAGTGAGGCTTTGCAGATTGTGACTGTTATTTCAGTGGTTTTCGCTGTTATTAGTGAGGTTGTGCAGATTGCCACAGTTATTTCAGTGGTTTTCGCTGTTATTAGTGAGGCTTTGCAGATTGTGACTGTTATTTCAGTGGTTTTCGCTGTTATTAGTGAGGTTGTGCAGATTGCCACAGTTATTTCACTGGTTTTCGCTGTTATTAGTGAGGCTTTGCAGATTGTGACTGTTATTTCAGTGGTTTTCGCTGTTATTAGTGAGGTTGTGCAGATTGCCACAGTTATTTCACTGGTTTTCGCTGTTATTAGTGAGGCTTTGCAGATTGTGACTGTTATTTCAGTGGTTTTCGCTGTTATTAGTGAGGTTGTGCAGATTGCCACAGTTATTTCACTGGTTTTCGCTGTTATTAGTGAGGCTTTGCAGATTGTGACTGTTATTTCAGTGGTTTTCGCTGTTATTAGTGAGGTTGTGCAGATTGCCACAGTTATTTCAGTGGTTTTCGCTGTTATTAGTGAGGTTGTGCAGATTGCCACAGTTATTTCAGTGGTTTTCGCTGTTATTAGTGAGGCTTTGCAGATTGTGACTGTTATTTCAGTGGTTTTCGCTGTTATTAGTGAGGTTGTGCAGATTGCCACAGTTATTTCACTGGTTTTCGCTGTTATTAGTGAGGCTTTGCAGATTGTGACTGTTATTTCAGTGGTTTTCGCTGTTATTAGTGAGGTTGTGCAGATTGCCACAGTTATTTCAGTGGTTTCGCTGTTATTAGTGAGGCTTTGCAGATTGTGACTGTTATTTCAGTGGTTTTCGCTGTTATTAGTGAGGTTGTGCAGATTGCCACAGTTATTTCAGTGGTTTTCGCTGTTATTAGTGAGGCTTTGCAGATTGTGACTGTTATTTCAGTGGTTTTCGCTGTTATTAGTGAGGTTGTGCAGATTGCCACAGATATTTCACTGGTTTTCGCTGTTATTAGTGAGGCTTTGCAGATTGTGACTGTTATTTCAGTGGTTTTCGCTGTTATTAGTGAGGTTGTGCAGATTGCCACAGTTATTTCAGTGGTTTTCGCTGTTATTAGTGAGGCTTTGCAGATTGTGACTGTTATTTCAGTGGTTTTCGCTGTTATTAGTGAGGTTGTGCAGATTGCCACAGTTATTTCACTGGTTTTCGCTGTTATAAGTGAGGCTTTGCAGATTGTGACTGTTATTTCAGTGGTTTTCGCTGTTATTAGTGAGGTTGTGCAGATTGCCACAGTTATTTCACTGGTTTTCGCTGTTATAAGTGAGGCTTTGCAGATTGTGACTGTTATTTCAGTGGTTTTCGCTGTTATTAGTGAGATTGTGCAGATTGCCACAGTTATTTCAGTGGTTTTCGCTGTTATTAGTGAGGCTTTGCAGATTGTGACTTTTATTTCAGTGGTTTTCGCTGTTATTAGTGAGGTTGTGCAGATTGCCACAGTTATTTCAGTGGTTTCCGCTGTTATTAGTGAGGCTTTGCAGATTGTGACTGTTATTTCAGTGGTTTTCGCTGTTATTAGTGAGGTTGTGCAGATTGCCACAGTTATTTCAGTGGTTTTCGCTGTTATTAGTGAGGCTTTGCAGATTGTGACTGTTATTTCAGTGGTTTTCGCTGTTATTAGTGAGGTTGTGCAGATTGCCACAGTTATTTCACTGGTTTTCGCTGTTATTAGTGAGGCTTTGCAGATTGTGACTGTTATTTCAGTGGTTTTCGTCTGTTATTAGTGAGATTGTGCAGATTGCCACAGTTATTTCAGTGGTTTTCGCTGTTATTAGTGAGGCTTTGCAGATTGTGACTGTTATTTCAGTGGTTTTCGCTGTTATTAGTGAGGTTGTGCAGATTGCCACAGTTATTTCACTGGTTTTCGCTGTTATAAGTGAGGCTTTGCAGATTGTGACTGTTATTTCAGTGGTTTTCGCTGTTATTAGTGAGGTTGTGCAGATTGCCACAGTTATTTCAGTGGTTTTCGCTGTTATTAGTGAGGCTTTGCAGATTGTGACTGTTATTTCAGTGGTTTTCGCTGTTATTAGTGAGGTTGTGCAGATTGCCACAGTTATTTCAGTGGTTTTCGCTGTTATTAGTGAGGCTTTGCAGATTGTGACTGTTATTTCAGTGGTTTTCGCTGTTATTAGTGAGGTTGTGCAGATTGCCACAGTTATTTCACTGGTTTTCGCTGTTATTAGTGAGGCTTTGCAGATTGTGACTGTTATTTCAGTGGTTTTCGCTGTTATTAGTGAGATTGTGCAGATTGCCACAGTTATTTCAGTGGTTTTCGCTGTTATTAGTGAGGCTTTGCAGATTGTGACTGTTATTTCAGTGGTTTTCGCTGTTATTAGTGAGGTTGTGCAGATTGCCACAGTTATTTCACTGGTTTTCGCTGTTATTAGTGAGGCTTTGCAGATTGTGACTGTTATTTCAGTGGTTTTCGCTGTTATTAGTGAGGTTGTGCAGATTGCCACAGTTATTTCACTGGTTTTCGCTGTTATTAGTGAGGCTTTGCAGATTGTGACTGTTATTTCAGTGGTTTTCGCTGTTATTAGTGAGGTTGTGCAGATTGCCACAGTTATTTCAGTGGTTTTCGCTGTTATTAGTGAGGCTTTGCAGATTGTGACTGTTATTTCAGTGGTTTTCGCTGTTATTAGTGAGGTTGTGCATATTGCCACAGTTATTTCACTGGTTTTCGCTTTTATAAGTGAGGCTTTGCAGATTGTGACTGTTATTTCAGTGGTTTTCGCTGTTATTAGTGAGGTTGTGCAGATTGCCACAGTTATTTCACTGGTTTTCGCTGTTATTAGTGAGGCTTTGCAGATTGTGACTGTTATTTCAGTGGTTTTCGCTGTTATAAGTGAGGCTTTGCAGATTGTGACTGTTATTTCAGTGGTTTTCGCTGTTATTAGTGAGATTGTGCAGATTTCCACAGTTATTTCAGTGGTTTTCGCTGTTATTAGTGAGGCTTTGCAGATTGTGACTGTTATTTCAGTGGTTTTCGCTGTTATTAGTGAGGTTGTGCAGATTGCCACAGTTATTTCACTGGTTTTCGCTGTTATAAGTGAGGCTTTGCAGATTGTGACTGTTATTTCAGTGGTTTTCGCTGTTATTAGTGAGATTGTGCAGATTGCCACAGTTATTTCAGTGGTTTTCGCTGTTATTAGTGAGGCTTTGCAGATTGTGACTGTTATTTCAGTGGTTTTCGCTGTTATTAGTGAGGTTGTGCAGATTGCCACAGTTATTTCAGTGGTTTTCGCTGTTATTGGTGAGGCTTTGCAGATTGTGACTGTTATTTCAGTGGTTTTCGCTGTTATTAGTGAGGTTGTGCAGATTGGCACAGTTATTTCACTGGTTTTCGCTGTTATAACTGAGGCTTTGCAGATTGTGATTGTTATTTCAGTGGTTTTCGCTGTTATTAGTGAGGTTGTGCAGATTGCCACAGTTATTTCACTGGTTTTCGCTGTTATAAGTGAGGCTTCGCAGATTGTGACTGTTATTTCAGTGGTTTTCGCTGTTATTAGTGAGATTGTGCAGATTGCTACAGTTATTTCAGTGGTTTTCGCTGTTATTAGTGAGGCTTTGCAGATTGTGACTGTTATTTCAGTGGTTTTCGCTGTTATTAGTGAGGTTGTGCAGATTGCCACAGTTATTTCAGTGGTTTTCGCTGTTATTAGTGAGGCTTTGCAGATTGTGACTGTTATTTCAGTGGTTTTCGCTGTTATTAGTGAGGTTGTGCAGATTGCCACAGTTATTTCAGTGGTTTTCGCTGTTATTAGTGAGGCTTTGCAGATTGTGACTGTTATTTCAGTGGTTTTCGCTGTTATTAGTGAGGCTTTGCAGATTGTGACTGTTATTTCAGTGGTTTTCGCTGTTATTAGTGAGGTTGTGCAGATTGCCACAGTTATTTCACTGGTTTTCGCTGTTATTAGTGAGGCTTTGCAGATTGTGACTGTTATTTCAGTGGTTTTCGCTGTTATTAGTGAGGTTGTGCAGATTGCCACAGTTATTTCAGTGGTTTTCGCTGTTATTAGTGAGGCTTTGCAGATTGTGACTGTTATTTCAGTGGTTTTCGCTGTTATTAGTGAGGTTGTGCAGATTGCCACAGTTATTTCAGTGGTTTTCGCTGTTATTAGTGAGGCTTTGCAGATTGTGACTGTTATTTCAGTGGTTTTCGCTGTTATTAGTGAGGTTGTGCAGATTGCCACAGTTATTTCACTGCTTTTCGCTGTTATTAGTGAGGCTTTGCAGATTGTGACTGTTATTTCAGTGGTTTTCGCTGTTATTAGTGAGGTTGTGCAGATTGCCACAGTTATTTCAGTGGTTTTCGCTGTTATTAGTGAGGCTTTGCAGATTGTGACTGTTATTTCAGTGGTTTTCGCTGTTATTAGTGAGGTTGTGCAGATTGCCACAGTTATTTCACTGGTTTTCGCTGTTATAAGTGAGGCTTTGCAGATTGTGACTGTTATTTCAGTGGTTTTCGCTGTTATTAGTGAGGTTGTGCAGATTGCCACAGTTATTTCACTGGTTTTCGCTGTTATAAGTGAGGCTTTGCAGATTGTGACTGTTATTTCAGTGGTTTTCGCTGTTATTAGTGAGATTGTGCAGATTGCCACAGTTATTTCAGTGGTTTTCGCTGTTATTAGTGAGACTTTGCAGATTGTGACTGTTATTTCAGTGGTTTTCGCTGTTATTAGTGAGGTTGTGCAGATTGCCACAGTTATTTCACTGGTTTTCGCTGTTATTAGTGAGGCTTTGCAGATTGTGACTGTTATTTCAGTGGTTTTCGCTGTTATTAGTGAGGTTGTGCAGATTGCCACAGTTATTTCACTGGTTTTCGCTGTTATTAGTGAGGCTTTGCAGATTGTGACTGTTATTTCAGTGGTTTTCGCTGTTATTAGTGAGGTTGTGCAGATTGCCACAGTTATTTCACTGGTTTTCGCTGCTATAAGTGAGGCTTTGCATATTGTGACTGTTATTTCAGTGGTTTTCGCTGTTATTAGTGAGGTTGTGCAGATTGCCACAGTTATTTCAGTGGTTTTCGCTGTTATTAGTGAGGCTTTGCAGATTGTGACTGTTATTTCAGTGGTTTTCGCTGTTATTAGTGAGGTTGTGCAGATTGCCACAGTTATTTCAGTGGTTTTCGCTGTTATTAGTGAGGCTTTGCAGATTGTGACTGTTATTTCAGTGGTTTTCGCTGTTATTAGTGAGGTTGTGCAGATTGCCACAGTTATTTCACTGGTTTTCGCTGTTATTAGTGAGGCTTTGCAGATTGTGACTGTTATTTCAGTGGTTTTCGCTGTTATTAGTGAGGTTGTGCAGATTGCCACAGTTATTTCAGTGGTTTTCGCTGTTATTAGTGAGGCTTTGCAGATTGTGACTGTTATTTCAGTGGTTTTCGCTGTTATTAGTGAGATTGTGCAGATTGCCACAGTTATTTCAGTGGTTTTCGCTGTTATTAGTGAGGCTTTGCAGATTGTGACTGTTATTTCAGTGGTTTTCGCTGTTATTAGTGAGGTTGTGCAGATTGCCACAGTTATTTCACTGGTTTTCGCTGTTATTAGTGAGGCTTTGCAGATTGTGACTGTTATTTCAGTGGTTTTCGCTGTTATTAGTGAGGTTGTGCAGATTGCCACAGTTATTTCACTGGTTTTCGCTGTTATTAGGGAGGCTTTGCAGATTGTGACTGTTATTTCAGTGGTTTTCGCTGTTATTAGTGAGGTTGTGCAGATTGCCACAGTTATTTCACTGGT
>CAXASF010000705.1:0-2500 GCA_963971475.1 Chrysops caecutiens | reverse complement strand
TCTATAGATCGCCTTTCGCTCTAATGCTAGTAGACCTACGGGTATGACTCCAGCAATGACAAGGACTGCCGGCTCAGAGACTGTGCGGTAAGCACAAGTTACTCTAAGAGCCCCCCTCCTTTGTACGGAGGCCAGGCGCTTCCTGTAGCGCTCGATTTTCATTTTGGCGCCCCATATCTCAGCGCCGTATAGAAGTATGGACTGCACGGTGCTCATCAATAGTCGCCGTTTCGCCGGCATTGGCCCATGGGTGTTAGCCATTATCCTGCTCAAATATGTTGTTATTAACGCCGCCTTGTCTGCCGTCCGCCGAATGTGTTCTCCGAAAGTGAGCTTAGTGTCCATTGTCACCCCCAGATACTTAGCGGCAGGCTTTGTCTGCATATGCTCATCTCCCACTACAATGGGCAGAGCCTTCTCGATCCTCCTTTTCGTGAGGATTACGATTTCCGTCTTGGCTGCAGCTAACGAAAGTCCATGCTCGCTCATCCAGCTGTTCACCCTCCGCATGACTTGGTTGAGTTTAAGTTGCGCCAACTCGTAGGTGCGCGCAGCAATCAACGCTACGACATCGTCCGCGTAGCCAACCAAGCGCGTCTCTTCTGGCATCTCTAGTCGCAAGAGGCTATCGTAGGAAATATTCCACAGATCCGGGCCGAGAATAGACCCTTGCGCCGCCCCCGCTGTTATAGTCTTTCTGCGGATGCCTTCCACAGTCTCATACTCCAGCGCTCGATCACTCAGATAGTCCTTCATCATACGGAGTAGGTATCCCGGCACTTGGAAAGTTTTCTCCAACGCATCGAGAATGTCGCACCACCTTGCCGAGTTGAATGCATTCTTAACATCTAGTGTCACTAATAAGACCATTCGGCGTGAATGGTGATTACCCCTCTCAGCTCTATGAACCGCTTCAACGACCTCATTTATCGCATCAATAGTGCACCGTCCCCGGCGGAAGCCATATTGACGTTCGCATAGGTCCCCTGTTGTCCGGATTGCCGATAATAGACGGGGCTGCAGCAGTTTTTCAAGCACTTTACCCGCGGTGTCTAGCATGCATAGTGGGCGGTACGATGATGGTGCCAGTACATCTCCTTTGCCCTTGTTAATCAGCACAAGTCTTCCTATCTTCCAGGGGGAATAAAACAGTCCTGCCTTCAAACACGTGTTGTACATTCCCAGCAGGATTTCGGGGCACGCCCCGAGCGCCTTCTTTAGCGCTTCGCTGGGAATTCCGTCTGGTCCTGGGGCTTTCCCGTTGCGGAGGGAATTTATTGCTACCATCAGCTCCTCCTCGGTAAACAAAGGTATGTTTCCGACGTCTTCCACTTCTCTCTCTCTGATTGGGTGCGTCGGGAAGAGCGCGTTCACGATATGGGCCATGACTTCTGCCTCCATGGTGGGTCTTGGTGCCATCGCTCCCAGTTTCTTAGTCACAATCTTGTACCCAAGTCCCCAGGGGTCCGCATTTACTTCCTCCGCCAGCATCCGCCATTGTGCTACCTTGCTGCGCCTTATGGTGGATCGTAGCACCTTCTTAGCGGTTTTGTACTCAAAGGAGAGGGCACTTGCCTCCACCCGGTTCTTGGCCCTTTGCGCTTTCCGTCTCACGCGCAGGCAAGTTCTCCGTAGTTCAGCTATTTCGGTCGTCCACCAGTACACGGGGCGTTTGCTATGCCTGGGTCTCCTGCGTGGCATCGCCGCTTCGCATGCCCTATGAAGAAGGTTCATGGAATCCTTAACGGCTTTCTCCGCCAGCGGCCTGTCCTCTGTCGTATGTGGATGTTTCATACTGGCCAGGCCCGCGAGGAGTACTTTTTTGAACTTATCTTCGTCAAAGCTTTGCACGTTCCACAGTCTTTTACCACTCAGCCCGGCCGTCGGTGCTACATGGCCATCATCAACTCTGAACGTGATGTATTGATGGTCACTTCCTGTGTATTCCTCGAGCACTCTCCATTCTTTTACTGCTGCTGCCATTCCCTCTGAAGCAAGTGAAATATCAGGAATGGTTCCTCTATATCCGGGGCGGCGAAAAGTTGGAGTGTTACCGACATTCAATATGGCGAGACCTGTTCGGGCAACCATTTCCAATAGATATCTGCCCCGCGAATCGGTCTCGGGCATGGCCCACTCTATGCCTCTTGCGTTGAAATCACCCGCAACCAGCACTCTTCCTCCCGTTTGGCGGATTTTGTCCTCAAGGGCGTCCACTTTGTCCCTGTAGCATCGAATAGGTTCGTTCGAAGTAAAATAGCAACTGAAATAGGTTACTCCAGAGCTCTTTACCCAAACGTAACCCCGGCCGCTCCCATGCGCTGCCACCCGCACCTTGGTTGGTTCTCTTACCCATATTGCAGCCGTCCCAAGCTCATCCAGGTACCAACCTGGAGAGTGGTAGTTCTTATATTGCTCGCTTATGAGTAGAAGGTCCACCTTTTTCTCGTTTCCTATTTGGTGCAGCAAATTATTCGCTGTTAAACTCCGATTCATATTA
>CAXASF010000704.1:0-7500 GCA_963971475.1 Chrysops caecutiens | reverse complement strand
TAATATATAACATCTTTTTGGTTCATTACAATATCAATGGACAGATAATTCACGAAATCGCCTGGTACTTTGTTCAGTATTTGTTCATTGATTGCATCGACACTACTATTTTTAGCTGCTAAAATGGCCCGCTGACACATCCACTGATGATCTTTTTGTTGAATATGGATCACATCCGGGTACACTTTAGAGATCAAATCTTCAATGTCGTGTACAATGTTTATTAATTCCCTGTCAATGCTAATTTTATTGTCTACGTTAGGTACCTGCCCATCACCGATTAAAAGAAGTGTTTTTGAAAAATTTATGCTTCCTCCACCTAAATGAGCTCTCATGTTTGTAGTAAGTTTCAGGCGTTCAATGGATTTCCAAAGTGAGGAAGATTTTAAGCAGGACTTTTCAATGTCGGCTCTAGTCCCTTTAACTATTACAGGTAACGTTTGCCTAAAATCGCCAGAAAACATAAAAGTAATACCACCCATAGGTTTATTCGAGTTTCTTATATCTCTAAGACTTTTATCCAATGCCTCTACATGAGCTTTGTGTATCATGGTGCACTCATCCCATACTATTAAACTAACGTCTTGCAAAACTTCTCCCAACGGCCCATTTTTACGAATTGAGCACACACTATCTCCTTGCAAAGACACTGAAAGAGGCAGTTTAAAAGTGGAATGCGCCGTTCTTCCTCCTGCCCATAGAGTTGCTGCAATAACTGATGAAGCAACGGCTAAAGCAAGTTTTCCTTGAGATCTAACTTTTGCCAAAATCAAGTTTGTTACAAACGTCTTGCCCGTTCCACCTGGAGCGTCCAAAAAAAATATTTTGCCTTCGTTAAAGTTAACACTATTTAAAACTGATTTATATGCAAAATGTTGGTCACCGGCTAATTTTGGTTCATTTTGAAAAATGTAATCATTGAGTTTATCTGAATCAAATGGTCCTCGCAAGGCTTGTTCTACGGGATCCATAATATTCAAATTATTCCGCTTTGCTGCTGGCAGTCCAAAATCAGTAAGAGATTTGTCGCATATCTCGTGAATTTGGTCTTCAATGATTATTAAACCTTCGTTGTACACTTCGTCAGTAAATTGTAAAGTTATGTCATCATTTTCATTTCACACTCTATTCAATATGTCCTCACATAAATCATCACGAAACTTATTCCACAGCACAATCGGTTCTGATGCATGGCAAAATGTTAATATTATGGTAAATAATTCCCTCAGTGTTGCTGCTGACTCTGAAATAACTGCATCTGACAGTGTTTTTTCCCAGTGTTCATCTCCTTCTAACAAACCGAGTTCTTTACAGGCACCCTGATATGTGGGGAAGGTAATGCTATTAACTGTTCGAAGATCTTTAAAAGAACTTGGCCCGCGTACATTCATAAGTAGCATTCTTAAGTAGTAACACTCGGTTTGTGTTGGATGAACATTATAAACGCGTCCCAAAGCTGCATCTTTTTTATATCAGGGAATCCAGGAACTTCTTGCCCACGCTTTCTTCTTGAAAATTTTTTTTTGTTCCAGGTGTAGTATTGGGGAACATCACGGTATAATAAAGTTCTTACAAAATTATCAATTCTACACAATTCGAAAAATGCTGTCAGAGTCGTTGCAGGAGGATTATTGACTCTATCGCGAAGGTTATCATTATTAAAATAAATTCTTTGTCCGTTTTCAAGGTGGACTGCCAGATGAACCACAGCCGGGAATCGTTCATGTATAGGGAACTCAAAAATTCTCCAAATTGCTTCGGAAGTGCTAATATAGCGACCGTTGAGATACTTTTCTACCTCATCGTTACAATTTTGCAAAGAAAATGTAGCTTGATCAGAACCTTTATGGATATATTTGCAAATATATTTTATAGCTTTGACGGATTGACAAAATTCTACATTAATGTGCACATTGAAGCATCGTAAAAGAACTGGATTATAAGGGACAACCCACCTATTATCTACCGTCATTTCAGTTCCCCTTACACGTACAACTCCTGTGTAACCCCCGCAATCTGGAGATCTACGCCTGTAGGTTGGATAGCCATCATCACCAGTCTGTGTCTCGTAAATAAACGTTCTCGGATATTTTTTAGAGCATACGTTTTCTTTCATACATGGTGATGTCGGATTATAGAATCCGCTAGGTCCGTGTATCATGTTCTTAACGACAATGTTATAAAGAATAGGATCATGTTCTTTGTCGGGTATTTCGGCCGATATGATGTTGTCTATAGAGTCTGGTTGAATTTTGTTTGCCACCCATAGCAAGAGGTGGGCATGCGGTAAACCTCTTTTCTGCCATTCCACGCTATAAGCAAACGCCTTTGGTGGCCCAAATATATGTCTCCTTGTTAAAATGTCTATCAGTTTTTTGAGCTTTAAATGAAACACCCTTGAAATTAAATCATGTCTGTCATAAGATTTCTGATCTGAATAAAGCTCATTTTTTATTTCCGGCCATTCTGGATTGCAAGTAAAGGTTATAAAAAGATCCGGTCTTCCGAAGTTCCTCACATATGTCATGGCGTCTTGACTTTTTTCATTCATGTATCTTGGCGAACCCGTAAATGAAGACGGCAATATAACATGCTGTCCAATATTAGAAGCATCAACATTTTGATCATTAATGACTGCGTCTCGTAGGTGTATATATTCATCGGCCCTCAGTTTTTTTTGGTTTCTCTTTATAAAGTTAAGTCTCTCAGATATCATTTTTGCTGCCATGTCAACACAGTACTGGTTCAGCAATCCTTTAAAATAATGTAAACTGTTGAAGTCACTTTCTCTTACCATAAGTCGGAAGGCATAAAATTGCATACATGATACCATTTTAGGTCGTAAGGCTCCATTCTGTTGTTGGATATTTAAGCAATAACCATCGTCTCCGTGTGGAAACAGGAGAGGATATTGCAGCGGATCATATGACCTGTTTAACTCTGATACTCTTTGAAGATTACCATCCCTTGCATTCAAAACAATATCCCTCGGGCCTTTATCCTCATCGACCAAAAGAACAGCAACTTCGTCTACTGTTGGCGCATTATATCGACCACGGTGATCATTGGGACGCTTAATATCAGCGTGAATAATTAATTTCAAGCCCGGGGCTTGTCTATTTTCTAGGTTATATTTGAAGCTTTTAATATAATTATTATAATCGTGGAGCTCTTTTTGTAAGGATTCAATAAGGTTGATTTGCAGATTTGGATTTAAATTTGAACGTAAAGATAGCTGATCAGATTGAGAAACGAAATATATTTGTAAAAATTCAGGTTGTACGCCATGAGCTGGAAGTAAATTTCCGATCAAGTGATAGACTTGACCCTGTATTTTAAAAGTGGGCATGAAACTCCCCTCGCGAATTTCATTGGCACCAAAGGATGTCATTTGAAATAACGTGTTATACTGTCTCGCATGGTTTAAAAAATGTTTTGAGGATGGGTGTATGCAATGTAAGTAACAATTGTTTCAAAACTGGTGTTGGCTCAGGAATCTTAGGGATACTTCCTTTGCCATTGCTGCAACAGATACCAGGCGCTTCAGTTCTCCATTTTTTTGCTTGGCAATAAATACATGTGGCGTCATTTTTTTGCTTGGCGTCATAAGCAAAACCCGTATTCAACGAATTTATATGCCTTCGGGATCTATTGGCAGCTGATCGTGTATTCTGTTGATTCAAACATTGTGAACGTTCAACGCTAGATTCACGCTCTCGACTCGCAAATGTGCGGGCGTTCTGCTCTGTCAAACGCTGCGAACGTTCAGTGCTAGATTCTCTAAGCCGATTTTGTTGGGTAATTGTACGTTGACTAAGTAACCTTTTCATACTTACATCTTCTGTTTCATTATTTCGCAAAGGTCTCAATCGCTTTGCTGTAGCAGACTGCCGAGAGAGTTGAGATTTTCTTCGAGGCATTTTTATGAAAAAGGGAAATCGACAAAAATTACGAACTATTACGTATAAGGAGAAGCCAATGAAAATTACAAACAATCACGTATAACTATGAATTAATCCACTATTAACCACTATTAAATAATTCTATTTTTATAATAGATCTGTATTATTTTGCAAACGTGAATAAGTCAGAGTATTCCTTGTCAACGAATTAAAAACAAAACTCACTTCACTAAAACTATGAAAAAATTAACTTTAACACCTTAAAATTAGCACAATCACTTGAAACTGTGAACGAAACTAACAAACTAATTTATAAAAAACAAACTATTTGAAAAACCTCGTTATTAAACTTACATAATATAAAATATGAAATTAATATAAAATATAAATATGTAAACACAAAAAATAACAAAAATAATCAAAACTTATATACTACAAAACTTTTGCAAAACTTCGTTGTATTCAGAATAATTGATATACTGTATAGTAATATAATTATCACTCTTACTTATACTTGCACTTTTAAAACGGATGTTGTTGTATGATATGTTTAATACAACTGAATCATTGAGGGAAAAATATCCTTCGTTTGTCCCAAAAAAATTTTTTTACTTTCCAAGCTTATACTTTATCAGAAACACCATAAAATTATTCGTTTCATTAAAAATTTACAAAAGGAGCTGACCGACGCATCGAAAGGACATAGTAAAGAACAGACCGCCTACTTTAACAAATGGCATCATTTGCATGGGAAAACATGGGTTTCATCCTTTGACAAATTTCTGTCGATTGCCAAGTCAAAGTAAGAATAAAAAACAGGAATGTGAGTAATAACCCGAAAATTTTACCTGTTTAAAGAGTGAAAGTGGTAGGAAATGTTTATTAGGGGCAATAAGATGAGGTAAAAACAGGGGACATGAAAAATTTGTGGGTACGTTCTGGTTGAACAGTTATTAACACGCGTATGTACACAAACATGGGGCAGAACCTGCTCTTACATTAAAAACCTTCTAAACGTTTGTAAGAACCTAAATCCGCTAATAAAAAAATATTAGAAAACCAATTATATAAACCTTAGCTGCGAATAGAAGCTATTCTTAAATCCTACAAAAATATACCGTTTTGAAAAAACTATTTCACACTTATATTTATAAGTAGTAGTTAAAATGTAACAGCCTTAACCTGAAATGGTCAAAAGTACGCTCATCAATTAAAAGTAATAAACGAAGCATAAAATTATTCAACATTGTTAACCTAACTGTATGTGGGTCAACTGTATCTATATTATTTTGGTGATTATTTCCCCTATATAGACCAAAAAGAAAAACAGGAGAATTTTCAAATAAATCTCTATAGATCCTACCATTTATATTGAGAAATAATGACTTTATTCCGTAATGAAATATTTTTCATAGAAATTTTCATACAGAAATACATAATTGAATAAAAGTAACGAATAAAAGTATCGGACATGTATCCAGACACTTTGTTGAATCATTGCAACGCTGATGTGTGTCAGCGCAACATTTTGTTGCTGCAGTCATGCGTCAGCGCAACATTATTGTTGCTGCCGTCATGCGTCAGCGCAACATGTTTATTTCTAATGTAAACTGAGGTAATTCGTACATATTCCCAATTACTCTCTGTCTCTCAAGTTTGAACGCATCAAACATACGTACTACGCATCAGTGTGGGTTGATAACCAATTGTAGCGTCGCTCACAATCGTGCTGAAGAGAGAGAGTAATCGGCAATCATATGAACGAATTGCCTTAGCTCTGAGAGGAAACGAAAATGATGCGTTGACGTATGACTGCAGATAAAAAGCCGACGCACGTCTGAGTTGCACATCAGTTTTGCAATAATTTAAGAATCTTCTATTTTTGCAGTTATATCTTTACTACTTCGCTACTTTGGGGAGCACCACTATTATCCCGAGATCATCGCGTTCAAACAAACAAACTCTGTCTCTTTATAATATTAGTATAGATTATTATTATTATTATTATTATTATTATTATTATTATTATTATTACTATTATTATTATTATTATTATTATTATTATTATTATTATTATTATTATTATTATTATTATTATTATTATTAATATTATTATTATTATTCTTATTATTATTATTATTATTATTATTATTATTATTATTATTATTATTATTATTATTATTATTATTATTATTATTATTATTATTTTTGTTATTATTATTATTATTATTATTATTATTATTATTATTATTATTATTATTATTATTATTATTATTATTATGATTATTATTATTCTTATTATTATTATTATTATTACTATTATCTATATATAAATAGGCGACATGTTTTTTTGTTATCCCTTTTACAGGAAACCAGGTGGACTTACCAGGATAAAAATTATACCATTCGAAAGATTGGGTTTTCCTCTATGTGCATCACCTAATTTTTTTTCTTAAATTTAACTATAAATTAGTTTAATTTTAAATTGAAATTAAAAAATTCAATGGGATAGTATGCGTGAATTGAGCACACGTATAGCGTAGATGATGCTTCTGGGAAGAATGTATGCGTATGATTTTTTTGCTCTTTGCCTGAAAATATGCAACCATATGTTAATTTTTGGTTTGCGTCCCCGATAAATGGCAAGTACTAAATTAGTCGAAAATCAAACCAAATGGATCAATCTTCTACTGGTGACACAAACCAAAAAATTTATCATATAATTTCATTCCTCTACAAAAAAATCAAAATAAAGAACATACTTATTTAACATTATCATTTGCATAGACCATGCGTTCGACTGAATAACAAACCATTTATGCCAAATGCATGCATTCTTTTCACTCACACCTGTGAGGGGCAAATGCAGCCATATCACAGACAATATTCACATGTTCATTCTTTTGTTTTTTGCCTGGAAGAAGGCAGTCTTTGGCTAATAAAATTGCATTCTTCCAGACAAAAGCCAAAACAATGAACATATGGCCACAGACAATAATATGGATGCATTACCAGAGACAAATTTAAAGCCATCGTTTACTTATACAATTATTTTTTGCTAATTTGATAAAAATAAATATTATAAAACATACAATCACAATTTTACAGTTATTTCTAGAAAACGCGAGGTTAACTTACACGAATATTTATGGAAAGCGAGCGAAAGTCTGAATTTTATCATATTTCCTAACTTTTGTATGGACCCACATTGAAAAACATAATTTAGAGAAATATGATATATGGCCAAAAGTTGGGAAATGACAAAATAATGGGGGTTGAACATACCCCCTAGAATGCTTGATTTAGCCGCTACGAGCAAAAAACTGTTAAAAATTCAAAATCTGAAATTATATCATATTTCCAAACTTTTGTCTGCACACCTTTAAAACCTCAATTTAGGGAAAAAGGAAAAGGTTGGAAATGACAGTTGGTACGTTTGTACGGAAATTCAACATATATTTTATTTACAATATACATGTATTTCCCACAACCTCATAATTTAATTAAAAGCTAGAGTTTATTGAATCGTATCACCGTCTGTATGAGAGATGGTAAATGAAGCAAAAGCTTTTCTAAGGACTTTTACAATACAACTCTA
>CAXASF010000702.1:95000-100000 GCA_963971475.1 Chrysops caecutiens | reverse complement strand
CTAGCCACACACAAAACGGAGCTTATAATGCTTACCGGGAAAAGAATACCAGCTATCTTCCCAATGCAAATTAATAATGAGCCAATGGAGACCAAACCTACAGTGAAATATCTTGGGATTACCCTTGACACTAAACTCTATTTTGGAAAACATATAAAGAGTGCGGCAGAGAAAGCCACCAAAGTCACCGAAATGATAAGCCGACTAATGGGAAACATAAGAGGTCCACGACAGAACCAGCGGCGACTCCTCATGAATGTAGCACAATCCATACTGCTGTTTGGAGCGGAAATATGGGCTGAAGCTCTTAACAAAGAGTGCTACAGAGCCATGAGAATAGCTAGTTCGTACAGAACAGTTTCAGAACCAGCAGTATTGGTGGTCGCAGGTGTTGTACCAATTCATCTGCTCGCGAGGGAGAGACAACTTATCTATGGTACCATGCCGGAGCAGAGAACCAAAAATCTTCGCATTGCGACTAGGCGCGACACTTTGAGCAAATGGCAGGAAAGTTGGGAACAGGAAAGGAGAGGCCGATGGACAGCTAGACTGATCCCCCGGCTCGAGCCATGGATCAACCGGAAACACGGAGAAGTGTCTTATTACCTCACACAATTCTTGACGGGCCATGGGTACTTCCAGAAATACCTCCACCGAATGGGAAAAGTAGAGACCCCAGGATGCACCTACTGCCCTGAAGTAGAAGATGACGCGGAGCACACTTTCTTTATGTGTGATCGATGGAGCGCGCAAAGGGCCAACCTGAAGAAAGATCTTGGAAGCATAAGCCCCGACAACATAATCGGACTTATGCTTGAGAATGAAGTCCGTTGGCAAAAGGTGACAGTTTTCGCAAGGGAAATTCTGACGACGAAAAAAAGAGAAGAAAATAAAACGGACGAGACCCTCTAAATGGGCAACGACAGACACCATCCTGAAGTAATGTGCAAACGGTTCCAGGATGGGCCTATGTCTAGATTGGGTTTTTGTGTTTTTAGTGGGTATGCTATGAGTATAGAGACTCCCACACTACTCAGGAGCAGACATGCTGCTGAGTGTCCATAAAGGATTTTTCACAACCCCAAAAAAAAAAAAAAAAAAAAAAAAAAAAAAAAAATTTTTATTATTATTATTATTATTATTATTATTATTATTATTATTAATATTATTATTATTGTTATCATTATTATTATTATAATTATTATTATTATTATTATTATTATTATTATTATTGTTATTATTATTATTATTATTATTATTATTATTATTATTATTATTATTATTATTATTATTATTATTATTATGATTATTATTATTATTATTATTATTATTATTATTATTATTATTATTATTATTGTTATTATTATGATGATGATGATTATTATTATTATTATTATTATTATTATTATTATTATTGTTATTATTATTATTATTATTTTTATTATAATTATTATTATTACTAGTATTATTATTATTATTATTATTATTATTATGATTTTTTTTATTATTATTATTATTATCATTGTTATTATTATTATTATTATTATTATTATTATTATTATTATTACTATTATTATTATTATTATTATCATTATTATTATTATTATTATTATTATTATTATTATTATTATTATTATTATTATTATTACTATTATTATTATTATTATTATTATTGTTATTATTATTATTATTATTATTATTATTATTATTATTATTATTATTGTTATTATTATTATTATTATTATTATTATTATTATCATTATTATTATTATTATTATTATTATTATTATTATTATTATTATTATTATTATTATTATTATTATTTTTATTATTACTAGTTGTAGGTACTTACTTAAAAATATTATTATGTTAAAGATACTTTGTTTTAAAAATATTATTATGTTAAAGATACTTTGTTTTAACTACTTGTTACTACTTGTAACAAGTAGCTAATTTTAGATCTAAGTAGCTAATTTTAGATCTAAGTAGCTTTTTTATTTTAATTTTATAAAATATTAATTTAGTTAGTTCAGTTTAGTTTTGTGACAATTTAGAGAGCTCTTTTTGAATAGAGCTCCGGTTTTAGTTAAATAATATAATTATTGTTAATTTAAAATATTATATAATAAATAAAATATTAATAGTTATATGTATACAAGTTTTTATTTATTCATATAACTATATTGGTGACCCCGACTGGAGAAACTTCTCTAAATAAATTTAAAAATAAATAATTAATTATAAAAACAAAAGAAATAAGTGCAAAACTAAATAAATAGAAAAACTAATAAATGGAAAATGAAATAATATATAAAATACAAAACTTTTGTGAATGTGAATATAATTTAAAGAAATAAAAATAATAATTAAATAATAATTAAAATCATATTTTATTTTGTGAATTTATAAATATACAGTTTAAATATAATTTAAATAAAATAACGTGACAGAAATGACATGAATTGAAATTAATTTAATTTCATAAAATTAATATGAATTGAAATGTGAAGACAAATGAATTTAAATTTAAAAATTGATAATGAGTGAAAATAAAATAAAATATTATATATAAATATATTAATAACCTAAAGAAATTATAAAATAATAAATAATTACAATAACAAGATAAATTAAAATAACTATTTATGAGTGAAAATAAGTGAAATAAATTAAAATAACTATTTATTGGTGAGAACATGAATAAATGAAAATAAAAATAAATTTTAAAAATAAATTTAAATTTTTAAATAAAACAAACAATTACATTGCAATTTTTTAAATAAAACAAACAATTAAATTTAGATATAATAAATATAATAAATAAATATATAAACAATAATAATAATATAAAAATTTTATAAATAAATAATAATGAATAAATTAGAGTGAAGAACGTTTGTTTTCAAGATTCAAGATTTATACATCAAGATTCAAGACGTACACATAAAATCAACAATTATTACAAGCCATCTACTACCTTTCAAGTCATCCTTGATCAAGATCATCAAAGAAGAACATTAATACAATTTATTGTTATCTGGCTTTATGTAAGGTTGGTACCTACAATTCGGTAAAACAACGTAACAATACATTACGAAATACATATATACAAAGATTCGGTTTCATTTGTTTTCTCCATTATGAATGATCATGAAAATAGTAATGCCTCAGGGAATGGAGGTGTTTTGCCTTCAACTAATAATTTTGAGTCACAGGTCAATAGTGCTACAGTACATAAACTGCCTGGTTTCTGGTCATCTATGCCTGAAGCCTGGTTTTTGCAGGCAGAAAATATATTTCAAATTAATAGGATGAGTAGCGATCTTAGTAAATTTCAGCACGTTGTTGCAATGTTACCACAGGATGTTATTGGTTGTGTTATGGATCTAATTAGAAACCCTCCTCTTGACAACAAATATGAAAAATTAAAAGATGCTCTTATCTCTAGACTTACAATTAGTGAGGAAAAGAGATTAGAGCAGTTATTATTACCATCAGAGATTGGGGATCGGAAACCGTCCTCGTTTTATAGGGACATGGAAACTTCAATGGGTTCTTCGAATTTTGTTAACCCTAGTCTTCTTAAAAAACTTTGGTTAAGGAAATTACCTGAAGCAGTTAAAATTGCAGTTACCGCTTCAAGTAGGGAAGATATAAGTGAACTTATAAAGATTGCAGATGATGTTTGGGAAGTTATACAACCACGAGAGATCAATGCGGTTAATACTTCTCGGTCACCCCAATCATTTCAAATGGAAATAGCCAATGCCATTTCCGCTCTTTCTCTTGATGTAAATAACATAAAGAAAGAGGTTTCCAGTTTACGTGAAAGTTTTCAAACTCTTTATAATGACCCTCGTGAACGATATCGCCACCGCTCAAATTCAAGGACAAGGTCTTCAACACCAAAACGAAATTCAAATGGTATGTGCTGGTATCATACAAACTTCGGTGATAAAGCCACTAAATGTATATTTCCTTGTAATTATAAAGAAAAGCAAAATAATTTAAACAATTAAGGACTAACATTAAAGCGACGGATGCTAGTTCCATTTCAACACGTCGCCTCATTGTTTCGGACCCATTAACAAAATTTCATTTTCTTATTGATACTGGGGCAGATATTTCTGTTTTGCCGCGTCGTTTTTTCCCAGACACCAAAAGTCCATCAGCAATAAATCTTACTGCAGCTAATGGAACCCCTATTAAAGTTTTTGGTAATAAGCTGCTAACGGTATCTCTTAACTTACGTAGAGATTTTCCTTTTCTTTTTACAATTGCTGCAGTAGACAAACCTATTATTGGGGCAGATTTTCTTGCGAAATTTGGGATACTAGTTGATCTTCGTAATAAACGACTAATTGATACGAAAACGCAGTTAAAAGTTTCTGGGATATGCTCTTCAGCTGTTACACCTTCAACAAAAATTTCTATGTTAAACAATAAATTTTCACAACTTTTAAAAAAATTTCCAGAGATAACTTCGAATTCAAATTTTACTGCTGAAATTAAACATTCGATTCAGCACCATATTTTTACTTCTGGACCTCTTCCTTTTTCTTCTCCTCGACGTTTAGATGTGACCAAAAGCAAAATTGCTTATGAAGAATTTGCTACTTTATGTAAACTTGGTATTTGTAGACCATCAAAATCTCCGGCGTCCTCGCCTCTTCATTTGGTTCCTAAACCAAATGGAGATTGGAGACCTTGTGGAGATTTCCGTCGTCTTAAAAACATCACTATCCCGGACAGATACCCTTTACCTCATATTCAAAATTTCAATTTGAATTTAAATGGTAGCAAAATTTTTTCAAAAATAGACCTTTGTCGGGCATATAATCAAATTCCTGTTGCTGAAGAGGATATCCACAAGACAGCCATAACAACCCCCTTTGGAATGTTTGAGTTTCTTCGAATGCCTTTTGGTTTACGGAACGCGGCTCAAACATTTCAAAGATTTATGAACGAAGTTTTGGGTGATTTTGATTTCGTTTTCATAT
>CAXASF010000702.1:80000-82500 GCA_963971475.1 Chrysops caecutiens | reverse complement strand
TGTTACTCAGGGAACTCTACAGAGCCGAAGAAAATTTATCGAAAACGACACTGAGAGACGCGGGACAAGTTGTTGACGCAACTATGCGTCTGTTACATGACGCTTGCAATGCCTCAATGCCCCGTAACGGATCACCTCGGAATGCAAGGAAAGCGGCCTACTGGTGGAATGACGAAATAGCTGAGCTACGGAAAGTCTGCCTAAAGAAACGACGACTAGCGCAAAGAGCCAAATCAAAGCCCGAGACATCCTCCAGATCTGCCAAACACAAGGACGCTAAGAAACAACTCCGACAGGCCATAAAGCGAAGTAAATCGCAGTGCTGGAAAGCGTTGATCAAGGACGTCGACAACGACCCATGGGGTCTGGGGTACGAAATTGTCATGAAAAACCTAAAGACGCAAACAAGTGGCAGCTGTAAGAATCCCAATATCATCTCGAATATAGTAGACGCATTATTTCCAACCCATCCAGTGAGAACACCCGATAAAATTGAAGACGTACCAGAGAACGAAATACCACTTTTCAGCGCAAGTGAACTAGAGACAGCAGCCGCATCACTCAAACCTAACAAGGCCCCCGGTCCAGATGGCATACCTGCCGAAATACTTAAAATCGCAGTACAAAGATGCCCTTCCCTCCTGCTGAACATGTACAACGCATGTTAAGCAGAAGGTACGTTTGACAAAAGATGGAAAATACAACGTCTCATTTTACTCGACAAAGGAAAAGGACAACCTAGCTCACCTTCGAACTACCGCCCGCTATGCATGCTGGACACGGCTGGAAAGCTCATGGAGAAACTGCTCCAACCACGCCTGCAATCTGCCATCCAATCAAAGGGAGGTTTATCAGGAAACCAATACGGATTCAGAAAAGGCAGATCAACAATTGACGCAGTACAGACGGTCCTACGTTATGTGGGAGAAACTCGAACAGGGAATCATCATTCCCGAAAAATAGCGATAGTGGCGACCCTGGATGTCCGAAACGCCTTCAATTCAGTCAAGTGGGAAGACATACTGGCCGAGTTAAAATCAACGTTCAAGATACCGGCGTATTTACTTAGAATACTGCAGGATTACCTGAGGGATCGGATACTTGTCTACGAAACATCCGAAGGCGAGTGCCGTCGCGAGGTTACCGCTGGAGCTGCACAAAGTTCGATCTTAGGCCCAGACATTTGGAACATCGTTTACGATGGAATACTAAAAATGCATCTCCCAGAGGATGCTCACCTTGTAGCATATGCTGATGACTTAGTGGCTATTATACTGGCTCGTAATGCAGAGCAAGCTCAGTGGAAGCTTAACCAAGTGCTGAGAAGAGTGACGGGATGGATGAGCGACCATGGATTAGAGTTAGCAGCAAACAAAACCGAGATATTGATGATCACCAGGAAAAGAATTCCCACGATTATCCCAATAGTAGTATCCACAGACGAAATTCTAACTAGTCCAGCGATTAAATACTTGGGAATAACACTGGACACAAAACTCACGTTCGGACAACACATACTAAGGGTGGCACAAAAAGCAACAAAAGTGACAGAATATCTAAGCCGCCTCATGAGCAATGTTAATGGACCTTCACCGAATAAAAGGCGGGTATTAATGAACGTAGCACAATCTATCATGCTCTATGGAGCGGAGATATGGGCCGAATCGCTCTTGAAAGATTGCTATAGGAAACGTCTGGGGGCCGTCCAAAGGAGAGGAGCCCTCCGAATAAGCTGTTCATACAGAACGGTATCAGAGTCGGCAGCTCTAGTTGTTGCAGGAGTAATCCCAATACACCTACTCGCCCAGGAAAAGAGGCGTATATATATGAAAAAACATGACGAAAGGACATCAGAGGTCCTTAATCAAATGCGAATCGACACTGTTGCTCGCTGGCAGGAAAGCTGGGAAAGAAGCACGACAGGTAGATGGACAGCACGTCTAATTCCGCACATAAAACCGTGCATAAGCCGGACTCATGGAGAGGTATCATATTACTTGACACAATTCTTAACGGGACACGGCCACTTCCGAAAATACCTCTACCAAATGAAAAAAACAGACAGACCAGAATGCAAGTACTGCACTAACAAACTAGACGACGCTGAACATACTTTCTTCGTATGCGATAGATGGACAAAACTGAGGGCAAATTTGACGCAAGCAGTAGGAAACATCACCCAAGACACAGTAATAGACACTATGATACAAAAGAAGGACTCCTGGGAAAAAATTGCCAGATACATAGAAGAAGTACTGAGGACAAAGAAAACCGAAGAAACAACGACGCTACGATGAACGTAAAGAGAGGAAAATACAACGAGAGAAGTACCTCAAAAGTAATACCCAAGGAGATCTAGACACAATCCCGAAGTAATGTGAAAACGGTTCCGGGATTGACAAAAGTCTAGGACGGGTTTGTGCTTTTAGAGGGTATACTGCTAGCAGGGATTCCTACACTACCCATGACCGTGCGAAACAAGCTCTGGGTGTCCATAAAG
>CAXASF010000702.1:7500-10000 GCA_963971475.1 Chrysops caecutiens | reverse complement strand
CCATTGTTAACAAAGACAGACTTAATAATGAGAGATTATCTGTTACCATCAACAAAAAATTTGATAATTTGAAAAACAATAGGTGTAATATTGACACATCAAAAAAACATATCATCAATGATAAATGGCTCAAAAACATGAGTAATGTCACAATCCCTATAGAAGTCGGCCAAGTCCTCCAACTAGGTCCTAAACATAACCTCGATTTTAACAAAACCAATGTGCCTATACTACAATATATTAAGGACTTTGAGAAAGATTGCTATAAGATTAATTGTAAGGATTTAGATCAAGTAAGAGAAGAGCTTGTATATAATTTAACCAATGTTAGTCTTAAACTTAAGTATAAGAACTCAATTAATACATCTAACTCAGATTGCAAAACTAAAATTGTTCAAAAATTTCTAAAAGATAATAGTAACTTAATGGTCACTAGAGCTGACAAAGGTAACGTCACTGTAATTTTGGATAAAAAAGACTACGTAAACCAGGTCAAGTGCTTGTTAAATAACGATGATACATACGAAATTTTACCCAAAAAGGATTATAATCGTTCTTTACAAAACCAACACAATGATATCATTAATGATTGGTATAAAAAGGGTTACATCAATGAACACACAAAAAAAGTTTATATAAAACACAATAGCTTGTTACCCAAAGCATATGCCCTCCCTAAAATACATAAACCTAACATCCCCTTTAGAGTTATCATAGCCTCTACTAATAGCCCTACATACACTATTAGTTCTTTCTTAACCAAAATATTGCAAGACAGTAGAGTTAATACGGAATATGACACAAAAAATAGTATTGAATTCGCTAATTACATTAAAAATAATAGATCTATCCCTAAGGATTACCAACTAATTTCACTAGATGTAGTTTCCCTTTTCACTAACATTCCAATAAACAAAACTATATCTATAATTAAATTAAACTGGAAAAATATAAAGAACAACACAAAGATGAACAGGAAAGATTTTTTCACGTCCTTGGACTTTTGTTTACACAACATGATTTTCACTTTTGATGACACCATTTATAAACAAAAATTTGGTGCTCCAATGGGTTCACCTATTTCCCCAATCTTAGCGGACTATCTAATGGATCACTTAATAGCTAACAGAATGAAAAAATGTAGATTTCATATTCCTTTTTTGAAAAGATATGTAGATGACATTATTACGTGTGTTCCAAACAACCAGATTATTAACATATTAAACATTTTCAATGATTACGATAGTCATATTCAATTCACTATTGAAACGGAAAATAATAACCATGAAATAGCGTTCTTAGATACCAAAATAATTAACAACAATAGTTTACTAGAAATTGATTGGTACACGAAACCTACATTTTCTGGAAGATACATTAATTTCTCGTCTAATCATCACATTAAACAGAAAATCGGTATTGTTTTCCATTTAACTGACAAAATTTTTCATATTGGTGACAAAAAATTCAACAAAAGCAATATGCGCAAAGTCTTTAGCATTCTTTTACAAAATGATTATCCTAGGGAGTTCATCAATAAATACACAAACCTCAGATGGCGAAAGTTGTGCAATGTAAAATATAAACAAACAAACAATAATGAAGCACTAGACAACCAAAACAAACTAGACTATAATTTAGCAATATCATTTCCTTATTTTAAAGAAATTAACAGAACTATTAGAAAGATTTTTTCTAAACGTAATATCCCCATAATTTTTAGAAACACTAACTCCTTATATAAATTTTATAACTTTGGCAAGGACAAAACACCTAAACCCTACATTTCGAACTGTGTTTACAAAATTAACTGCACTGATTGTGATAAAGTTTACATTGGACAAACTAGCCAATGGTTAAAAGATAGAATTTACCAACATAAATATAGCATTAACAATAAATCAGATAACAACACCGCATTAGTGGAACACGTAAACAATTTAAAACATTCATTTGATTTTGATAATGTGACTATTCTTAACATAGAAAAGAACAAAATCAAAAGAAACATCAGTGAAATGATTTACATCACAAAAAATAATTCCGTTAACTTCCGATCTGATACGAACGGATTGTCTAATATTTACTCTAATTTAATTAAAAATAATAAAAACTAAATTCAATCAGGGATTTGTTGCTCATGTGCACCCTGCCTTACCTTGTGGTTCCATTACCTATTCATTCCTTGACGCTGATTGGCTGTGACATAACCGGATTTTCATTTTCCATTCATTCCCGTATGACCGAACGAGTTACATTGACCTTTTCAAAATCGTTCATTGTTGCATAGGCACTTGATATTTTTGGTTTACAGGTGGTTAATATTAATTTGTTTAATTTATTTAATTTAAATTATTAGTATGTTTTTGTTTATAATTTGGCTGTTTTCGTTTTATATTTAGTTGTTGCAATCGTTTTTAAGTTTTGTTCTTCTCATTATTCATATATTTAGTTATCCAAAATTTCTTTCCTGGGTAATTGTCACTACCAATATGTTACT
>CAXASF010000701.1:0-39911 GCA_963971475.1 Chrysops caecutiens | reverse complement strand
ACAGCGAAAACCAGTGAAATAACTGTGGCAATCTGCACAATCTCACTAATAACAGCGAAAACCACTGAAATAACAGTCACAATCTGCAAAGCCTCACTTATAACAGCGAAAACCACTGAAATAACAGTCACAATCTGCAAAGCCTCACTAATAACAGCGAAAACCAGTGAAATAACTGTGGCAATCTGCACAACCTCACTAATAACAGCGAAAACCAGTGAAATAACTGTGGCAACTTGCACAACCTCACTAATAACAGCGAAAACCACTGAAATAACAGTCACAATCTGCAAAGCCTCACTAATAACAGCGAAAACCAGTGAAATAACTGTGGCAATCTGCACAATCTCACTAATAACAGCGAAAACCACTGAAATAACAGTCACAATCTGCAAAGCCTCACTAATAACAGCGAAAACCAGTGAAATAACTGTGGCAATCTGCACAACCTCACTAATAACAGCGAAAACCACTGAAATAACAGTCACAATCTGCAAAGCCTCACTTATAACAGCGAAAACCAGTGAAATAACTGTGGCAATCTGCACAACCTCACTAATAACAGCGAAAACCACTGAAATAACAGTCACAATCTGCAAAGCCTCACTTATAACAGCGAAAACCACTGAAATAACAGTCACAATCTGCAAAGCCTCACTAATAACAGCGAAAACCAGTGAAATAACTGTGGCAATCTGCACAACCTCACTAATAACAGCGAAAACCACTGAAATAACAGTCACAATCTGCAAAGCCTCACTTATAACAGCGAAAACCACTGAAATAACAGTCACAATCTGCAAAGCCTCACTAATAACAGCGAAAACCAGTGAAATAACTGTGGCAATCTGCACAACCTCACTAATAACAGCGAAAACCACTGAAATAACAGTCACAATCTGCAAAGCCTCACTAATAACAGCGAAAACCAGTGAAATAACTGTGGCAATCTGCACAACCTCACTAATAACAGCGAAAACCACTGAAATAACAGTCACAATCTGCAAAGCCTCACTAATAACAGCGAAAACCAGTGAAATAACTGTGGCAATCTGCACAACCTCACTAATAACAGCGAAAACCACTGAAATAACAGTCACAATCTGCAAAGCCTCACTAATAACAGCGAAAACCAGTGAAATAACTGTGGCAATCTGCACAACGTCACTAATAACAGCGAAAACCACTGAAATAACAGTCACAATCTGCAAAGCCTCACTTATAACAGCGAAAACCAGTGAAATAACTGTGGCAATCTGCACAACCTCACTAATAACAGCGAAAACCACTGAAATAACAGTCACAATCTGCAAAGCCTCACTTATAACAGCGAAAACCACTGAAATAACAGTCACAATCTGCAAAGCCTCACTAATAACAGCGAAAACCAGTGAAATAACTGTGGCAATCTGCACAACCTCACTAATAACAGCGAAAACCACTGAAATAACAGTCACAATCTGCAAAGCCTCACTTATAACAGCGAAAACCACTGAAATAACAGTCACAATCTGCAAAGCCTCACTAATAACAGCGAAAACCAGTGAAATAACTGTGGCAATCTGCACAACCTCACTAATAACAGCGAAAACCACTGAAATAACAGTCACAATCTGCAAAGCCTCACTAATAACAGCGAAAACCAGTGAAATAACTGTGGCAATCTGCACAACCTCACTAATAACAGCGAAAACCACTGAAATAACAGTCACAATCTGCAAAGCCTCACTAATAACAGCGAAAACCAGTGAAATAACTGTGGCAATCTGCACAATCTCACTAATAACAGCGAAAACCACTGAAATAACAGTCACAATCTGCAAAGCCTCACTTATAACAGCGAAAACCACTGAAATAACAGTCACAATCTGCAAAGCCTCACTAATAACAGCGAAAACCAGTGAAATAACTGTGGCAATCTGCACAACCTCACTAATAACAGCGAAAACCAGTGAAATAACTGTGGCAATCTGCACAACCTCACTAATAACAGCGAAAACCACTGAAATAACAGTCACAATCTGCAAAGCCTCACTAATAACAGCGAAAACCAGTGAAATAACTGTGGCAATCTGCACAACCTCACTAATAACAGCGAAAACCACTGAAATAACAGTCACAATCTGCAAAGCCTCACTAATAACAGCGAAAACCAGTGAAATAACTGTGGCAATCTGCACAATCTCACTAATAACAGCGAAAACCACTGAAATAACAGTCACAATCTGCAAAGCCTCACTAATAACAGCGAAAACCAGTGAAATAACTGTGGCAATCTGCACAACCTCACTAATAACAGCGAAAACCACTGAAATAACAGTCACAATCTGCAAAGCCTCACTTATAACAGCGAAAACCAGTGAAATAACTGTGGCAATCTGCACAACCTCACTAATAACAGCGAAAACCACTGAAATAACAGTCACAATCTGCAAAGCCTCACTTATAACAGCGAAAACCACTGAAATAACAGTCACAATCTGCAAAGCCTCACTAATAACAGCGAAAACCAGTGAAATAACTGTGGCAATCTGCACAACCTCACTAATAACAGCGAAAACCACTGAAATAACAGTCACAATCTGCAAAGCCTCACTTATAACAGCGAAAACCACTGAAATAACAGTCACAATCTGCAAAGCCTCACTAATAACAGCGAAAACCAGTGAAATAACTGTGGCAATCTGCACAACCTCACTAATAACAGCGAAAACCACTGAAATAACAGTCACAATCTGCAAAGTTTCACTAATAACAGCGAAAACCAGTGAAATAACTGTGGCAATCTGCACAACCTCACTAATAACAGCGAAAACCACTGAAATAACAGTCACAATCTGCAAAGCCTCACTAATAACAGCGAAAACCAGTGAAATAACTGTGGCAATCTGCACAACCTCACTAATAACAGCGAAAACCACTGAAATAACAGTCACAATCTGCAAAGCCTCACTAATAACAGCGAAAACCAGTGAAATAACTGTGGCAATCTGCACAACCTCACTAATAACAGCGAAAACCACTGAAATAACAGTCACAATCTGCAAAGCCTCACTTATAACAGCGAAAACTAGTGAAATAACTGTGGCAATCTGCACAACCTCACTAATAACAGCGAAAACCACTGAAATAACAGTCACAATCTGCAAAGCCTCACTTATAACAGCGAAATTGCAGATTGGAGGCTTTGCAGATTGTGACTGTTATTTCAGTGGTTTTCGCTGTTATTAGTGAGGTTGTGCAGATTGCCACAGTTATTTCACTGGTTTTCGCTGTTATTAGTGAGGCTTTGCAGATTGTGACTGTTATTTCAGTGGTTTTCGCTGTTATTAGTGAGGTTGTGCAGATTGCCACAGTTATTTCACTGGTTTTCGCTGTTATTAGTGAGGCTTTGCAGATTGTGACTGTTATTTCAGTGGTTTTCGCTGTTATTAGTGAGGTTGTGCAGATTGCCACAGTTATTTCACTGGTTTTCGCTGTTATAAGTGAGGCTTTGCAGATTGTGACTGTTATTTCAGTGGTTTTCGCTGTTATTAGTGAGATTGTGCAGATTGCCACAGTTATTTCACTGGTTTTCGCTGTTATTAGTGAGGCTTTGCAGATTGTGACTGTTATTTCAGTGGTTTTCGCTGTTATTAGTGAGGTTGTGCAGATTGCCACAGTTATTTCACTGGTTTTCGCTGTTATTAGTGAGGCTTTGCAGATTGTGACTGTTATTTCAGTGGTTTTCGCTGTTATTAGTGAGGTTGTGCAGATTGCCACAGTTATTTCACTGGTTTTCGCTGTTATAAGTGAGGCTTTGCAGATTGTGACTGTTATTTCAGTGGTTTTCGCTGTTATTAGTGAGGTTGTGCAGATTGCCACAGTTATTTCACTGGTTTTCGCTGTTATTAGTGAGGCTTTGCAGATTGTGACTGTTATTTCAGTGGTTTTCGCTGTTATTAGTGAGGTTGTGCAGATTGCCACAGTTATTTCACTGGTTTTCGCTGTTATTAGTGAGGCTTTGCAGATTGTGACTGTTATTTCAGTGGTTTTCGCTGTTATTAGTGAGGTTGTGCAGATTGCCACAGTTATTTCACTGGTTTTCGCTGTTATTAGTGAGGCTTTGCAGATTGTGACTGTTATTTCAGTGGTTTTCGCTGTTATTAGTGAGGTTGTGCAGATTGCCACAGTTATTTCACTGGTTTTCGCTGTTATTAGTGAGGCTTTGCAGATTGTGACTGTTATTTCAGTGGTTTTCGCTGTTATTAGTGAGGTTGTGCAGATTGCCACAGTTATTTCACTGGTTTTCGCTGTTATTAGTGAGGCTTTGCAGATTGTGACTGTTATTTCAGTGGTTTTCGCTGTTATTAGTGAGGTTGTGCAGATTGCCACAGTTATTTCACTGGTTTTCGCTGTTATTAGTGAGGCTTTGCAGATTGTGACTGTTATTTCAGTGGTTTTCGCTGTTATTAGTGAGGTTGTGCAGATTGCCACAGTTATTTCACTGGTTTTCGCTGTTATTAGTGAGGCTTTGCAGATTGTGACTGTTATTTCAGTGGTTTTCGCTGTTATTAGTGAGGTTGTGCAGATTGCCACAGTTATTTCACTGGTTTTCGCTGTTATTAGTGAGGCTTTGCAGATTGTGACTGTTATTTCAGTGGTTTTCGCTGTTATTAGTGAGGTTGTGCAGATTGCCACAGTTATTTCACTGGTTTTCGCTGTTATAAGTGAGGCTTTGCAGATTGTGACTGTTATTTCAGTGGTTTTCGCTGTTATTAGTGAGGTTGTGCAGATTGCCACAGTTATTTCACTGGTTTTCGCTGTTATTAGTGAGGCTTTGCAGATTGTGACTGTTATTTCAGTGGTTTTCGCTGTTATTAGTGAGGTTGTGCAGATTGCCACAGTTATTTCACTGGTTTTCGCTGTTATAAGTGAGGCTTTGCAGATTGTGACTGTTATTTCAGTGGTTTTCGCTGTTATTAGTGAGGTTGTGCAGATTGCCACAGTTATTTCACTGGTTTTCGCTGTTATTAGTTAGGCTTTGCAGATTGTGACTGTTATTTCAGTGGTTTTCGCTGTTATTAGTGAGGTTGTGCAGATTGCCACAGTTATTTCACTGGTTTTCGCTGTTATTAGTGAGGCTTTGCAGATTGTGACTGTTATTTCAGTGGTTTTCGCTGTTATTAGTGAGGTTGTGCAGATTGCCACAGTTATTTCACTGGTTTTCGCTGTTATGAGTGAGGCTTTGCAGATTGTGACTGTTATTTCAGTGGTTTTCGCTGTTATTAGTGAGGTTGTGCAGATTGCCACAGTTATTTCACTGGTTTTCGCTGTTATTAGTGAGGCTTTGCAGATTGTGACTGTTATTTCAGTGGTTTTCGCTGTTATTAGTGAGGTTGTGCAGATTGCCACAGTTATTTCACTGGTTTTCGCTGTTATAAGTGAGGCTTTGCAGATTGTGACTGTTATTTCAGTGGTTTTCGCTGTTATTAGTGAGGTTGTGCAGATTGCCACAGTTATTTCACTGGTTTTCGCTGTTATAAGTGAGGCTTTGCAGATTGTGACTGTTATTTCAGTGGTTTTCGCTGTTATTAGTGAGATTGTGCAGATTGCCACAGTTATTTCACTGGTTTTCGCTGTTATAAGTGAGGCTTTGCAGATTGTGACTGTTATTTCAGTGGTTTTCGCTGTTATTAGTGAGGTTGTGCAGATTGCCACAGTTATTTCACTGGTTTTCGCTGTTATTAGTGAGGCTTTGCAGATTGTGACTGTTATTTCAGTGGTTTTCGCTGTTATTAGTGAGGTTGTGCAGATTGCCACAGTTATTTCACTGGTTTTCGCTGTTATTAGTGAGGCTTTGCAGATTGTGACTGTTATTTCTGTGGTTTTCGCTGTTATTAGTGAGGTTGTGCAGATTGCCACAGTTATTTCACTGGTTTTCGCTGTTATTAGTGAGGCTTTGCAGATTGTGACTGTTATTTCAGTGGTTTTCGCTGTTATTAGTGAGGTTGTGCAGATTGCCACAGTTATTGGAACGAAGTTCTTTATCGCGCGTGTGGCGACGGGGCTAGCCGAGAAATTGTGTCCCGTTAAATCTGAGCGTTAAATGCCTCCTCCCTAGCGCTCTGTGGTGCATCATACGTACTGTAGTGCGCTGTCCCCCACTACAGTACATATACTGCACAGAGTGTGGTGTGTATAGAGTGGGCATCGCTCAACATTTACGTGCACGTGTCGTGTGTTGATTACAATTGTCACATCAGGTTGATGTATTTCCTTCACTGATAATTACTTAATTGAATCATTATTATCATTCGGAGGATAGAATTATTTGTTGAATTTGATGGGACGAGTGAATTAAAAAAAAAAAGAATACGAATAGTGTGTAGTGGTAGCGTCGTTTGCTTTGTTTGTGAGCACGTGTCAGTGTTTACTATACCTCCAAATACAATTAATGTGGTTGCGTTCATAAACATTTTCATTACGATTTCGTGATAAACAATGGAAAGAGAAGGAAGTGAATTGAAAAAAAAAGAAAATCACGATTCGGCACCGAAATCGATGTAAGTGTATAAAAAAAAATACCAAAATACCAAAAATGGTGAAATTAAACTGTTCATAGCAAAAAAATGAATGTACATAATTTTGTAATTTATAACTTTTAATTTACAGTGTTGAGGAAATACTTCGGCAACGAGGAAAGAAAAAGGAGGCACGCTGTGTAAAGACAATACAATCACAGTCATTACATTTGGATAGCCAACAAAATGCGGAGGGTTACCAAACGAAGAGGAAAACAGCCGCGCAGTACCAGAAAGAATATCGACAGAGACAAAAGGAGAAGAAAAAACAAGAATCAGAAGGATTAACCTGGGTGTATCAGGAAACCGAGACTCAAGGACCGAAATCATTGAATTTGGATAGCCAACAAAATGCGGAGGGTTACCAAATGAAGAGAAAAACAGCCGCGCAGTACCAGAAAGAATATCGGCAAAGACAAAAGGAGATGAAAAAAAATGAATCAGAATCAGCAGCACAAAACAAAGAGACTTTGAGGAAAAAAATGTACCGAAACAAATTAAAAGAGCAACGGGAGCGTTCTAAACTAAATGAAATCTTATTAGGAAAAAAAAAAAAAGTTTCACACAAGAGGCGAAAATTGAATACGCAGGAGAACGATACAAAAAAAATTATGACAACTGATAATGATCAACGAGATCAGGAAACCCAGCGGACAATAATAGGAAAATCATGTGATGAAGTCAGACCAAACGTGCAATTAACAAATACGGAATTTTGCAAAAAATATCGAAAAAGGTGGAGCTTGCACAATGCACTCGTTCAAGAAGGAGGGAATAGCGAATTCCAAGCCCCATATCAACAGCTTATCAGCTGTGCACAGCCCGAAGCCATTTTACATCAAGACACGAATATTCGCTCGGACGGCAACTGTCTTTTTCATTCTCTCATACGAGCTCTTAATCTTAACATTTCATCTACAGAGCTCAGAAGACAGCTTCTTGTTTCATCATTTGTAGATTCCTGCATAAACCCAGACGGTGTTAGGCATATTCTTTCCAGTGATACAGAATTTGGAGATATGGATTGTATTGAAATTTTTGCAAAAAATTATCATCACAATATTTGTGTACACAATTACAACGTCAACGCTCTAACCAAGGAGGAAGTAAAGCAATTTCTTCACTTCAGAGTAGAAAATTCGCCCAATTTCATACATTTACATCTTCGTAACGTACATTTCACACCATTGATTGAAGTAGAAGATATTATGGCTGATGACGTTACAGATAATCAACATACAGAAAAAATGGTTGTTCAGAGCGATGGAGACGACAACACTGAAGATGACAGTAGCGACGAAAACAATGATGATCACATAGGTATCAATAACCTAAATGCTTCAAGCTCAATTTACAGTAACTACTATGAACATGCCAGCAGCCATCTAGAATTCCACAATTTATTCAGAAAAAATTCGTTCGGCCACCCTTGTGCTATTTGTGATAGACTTTGGTGGAAAAGAGATTTGAAAGAGAGTTCATGTGTGCATATTAATGTTTTAAAGGAAATATTACCGAATTATGTATGTGGTACAACTGTGAAGGTCTGCTCTACGTGTAAGAAGTCTCTCGACAAAGGAAAAATTCCATTACTAGCATCGTACAACGGCTTCAATTATCCTCAGATTCCCCCTGATCTGCCAAAATTAAATCTTATTGAGCAACGACTCATTTCCCCAAGGATTCCTTTCATGCAGATAAGAAGACTAAGGCATATTAATGGTCAATACGGTATTTATGGTCAAATTATTAATGTTCCTGTCGATGTTAATACTATGATCAAGCAATTACCAAGGAATATTGAAGAAGATCAATGTATTTATGTGCATATAAAAAAGAAATTAATTCATAAAAGTAGTCATGTTCATGGACTGATTACTAAACAAAATATCAAAAAGTGGTTACAGTATTTGGTTAAAACACCACTTTATATTCATGAAAAGATTACAATCAATGAAGGAATTTTGAATACTTATCAAGATTGCGCTGAATCTACAATGGATGATATAAGTGAACATGTCCCTATCGAAGAAAACGTCACAGCTTTACAACAAACTCTTCTGTGGAATGAGGATAAAATGTTGCACATGGCACCAGGAGAGAAGAGCGTACCGCGTAGTATTTTATTTGATGAATATGCTGAAGAGCTGTCATTTCCCACAATCTACGGTGGACAATTTAGGACTTATAGAGAAGGCTGCAATGTTACATCTTTCATGCAAGCAACCAGTGAACTCCGACGTACCGATCGCCGAGCTACTGACCCTCAACATCTTTTGTACGTGGCAGCAAAGATTATGAGGCAACGAGTCAGCAGTTCGGTCAGTGTTGCTTTTAAACATGTTGGCCATACTACCAATCTCACCAAGAAAGATATACTATCCGAAAATTACATCAACAGTTGTCTCGAAACCAACCTTGCTTTCCTCCGTTGTCTACCGAATTCTGCTTGGTACTGGGCTGATCGGAAGAAAGATCTTTTCGCGATGATTAGACAACTAGGAGCTCCGACAGCATTTATGACACTTAGTGCAAATGAAACCGGATGGACTGATTTACTTAGATTGTTATATAAGTTGAAAAATAATGGAGAGGACATTTCGGACGATTTCATAACAAATATGTTCTATATACAGAAAGCAGAGCTCGTTAACGAAGATGCCGTCACCTGTGCAATTTATTTCAACAAGTTGGTAAATTGTTTATTGAAAATTTTACAGTCAAAACGAGACAATCCATTCGGAGAATATCGAGTGAAAGATTATTTCAAACGGATTGAATTCCAGCACCGTGGAAGCCCTCACGCTCACATCCTTTTATGGTTGGATAATACTCCAAAAAATTTGCTCATCAACAGCACGGATGTCACAAATATGGTCGACAAATTAGTTTCAGTATCCGAATCAGAGGCATCTGGAAATATTAGACTTCAAACACATAAACACACGTTCACGTGTTACAAAAAAATGGATCCGGGAAAAAAAGATAACTGTCGATTTGGAGCGCCTTTTTTACCATCACGTAAAACAATAACATTGATGCCAATGAAAGATACGGATTCCGATTTTGATGCGGAAAAATTTAAAGAGTACAAAAAACAATTACCAGTTACTCAGAACCAATTTGGAGAAATTCGACTATGATGGTTTCGATAACTTTTATGCTCAGAACAATATTCTCTCCGATGAACATTATTACAATATCTTGAGAGCTGGGATCACCCGACCAAAATTGTTATACCGTAGAACGCCATCTGAAAAATGCCATAATCCTTTCAATCCATTTGTGTTTCATTGCTTACAATCAAACATGGATTTTCAAATAATTCAAGACGAGTATGCTTGTGCTGCTTACGTCGTTGAATATGTTAATAAGCATAATCGAGGCATCAGCAATTTACAACGCCAGATTATTCAAATAATGGACGAAAATCCTGAGTTTGATATTGTAGATATCACAAAGAAATTGAGCATTGATGTACTCCATGCAGTCGAAATGCCTGCACAAGAAGCTGCGTGGTATTTGTTGCGTGAACCAATGGCTAAAGCTTCTGTTGCAACTGTTTATATTCCAACAATATATCCAACTGAACGGCAGAGGATAAGAAAGACCTTGAAGCAATTACAAGATTTGGATGATGACTGCACAAATATATGGAAAGAAAATTGGTTCGACAAATATGAAAAAAGACCTGACACTCTGGAAAATGTCACTCTGATCCAATTCGTTGCTAATTACACCATTAATAAAAAAGGAGACTATCAATTACGAAAAGAATCAAGAATCGTTAGGTATCGGAATTATGATATGGCAAATAATTACAATGATTACAGGCGAGAAATGGTTTTACTGCATATCCCTTTCAGAAGCGAAGACAACGACGTGCTTGCCGAAAATAAATTCATTCAAATTTATGAAGACAACAAAGATTTGATATTGGAACGCAGAAAAGAGTTTGAATCGGATTTAGATATACAGAAGACCTTGCAAATTTGCAGAGAGCTAGGTAGAGAAGATGATGAAGAAGAAGAGCAACAGTTGCATCACGAAGCCAACGTCATTTTTGAAGCTGATCCGTATGAAAGATTAGCACTTGATCCGCATTCTGCTATTAATGCCGATATACAAAATGCAACGCTTAACAAACTTGGTGCTATAGCGAAAAAAAAGGAAAATTTAATGGAAACTAAACTCTTTCATGAATTAATGAGATCGGCTAACACAGAACAAAAAGAACTATTGATGCACATTATATCTCATCTTCAAACTCCAAATGATTCACCATTTCAAATTTTTTTGACTGGTCCAGCTGGCAGTGGCAAAACTTTTGTAATCAAACTCATAATGGAAATTTATAACAGATTTAGTGACAATGACGGTTACTGCAACGCCTATATAACTTGCGCTTCTACTGGTAAAGCTGCTGTGGCGATTGACGGTACAACGGTTCACACTGCTCTAAAAATTTCGATTTCTAAATTGCTACCTTTATCATCATAAATTTTGCATCTGTACAAATCTCTCTTCCGTTACGTCAGGGTACTGATTATCGATGAAATCAGTATGATCAGTGCGGAATTGTTAGTCAAAATTGATTTTCGTCTAAAGCAAATTACTGGAAACCATAATCATGATTTTGGAGGTATTGACGTAATTTTCATTGGAGATTTACGCCAAGCACCACCTGTAAGAGCAACATTAATATACAAGCCAATCAGAACACGCATGGTTGGCCCTCATTTATGGCGAGGTGTAAAGTTTTTCCAACTAACTCAAGTGATGAGACAAGCAAATAGGATATTTTCTTCAATACTGACGAAGATAGGCAACGGTGACATGTTAGAAGCGACTGAATTTGAAATAATTGAATCAAGATTTTACACGAAAGCAGATGCTCAGAGATTGTGCCCCAACGGTGTTCGGTTATTCCACACAAATCACGCAGTCAATAGCTACAATAACAAAATTTTGCAAGGAGATCCAAATAAAGTTATTTCCACAGCTACAGATATCATCACAGGAGCTAAAAGCGCTGAACAAGAAGCTGCTTTTCGTTTAAGATTACATAAAAAAAGTGTCATTGATACCGGTGGATTGCCTTACGAAATAACTTTTGTAAAAGGAAAATATTATATGATAACGACAAACATCGATGTGACTGATGGACTAGTGAATGGTGCAGTTGGCAAATTAGTTCACCTAGACTTGAATGAAGATGGTATCGTTTGTCGAATCTGGTTAGAATTTTGTGATTCACGTAAAGTTGGCAAAAAAGTAAGAAAAAAAGCAGCTATGTTGGCCATTCAAAGCAAAGTTGGTAATCGTGCCGTGCCTCTTGAATTGAGGACATCGACTATCACTCTGACAATTGACAAGAAAGTTACTGTTAAACGAAAACACTTTCCAACCATTTCTGCTTGTGCATTAACGATACATAAATCTCAGGGTGGAACATTCGATCAAATTGTCTACGAGTACGACAAGACACATCCTCAACCGCTCGTTTATGTTGCGGTCTCTCGAGTAACTAGTATCGAAGGCTTGTTTATTGTTACACCCCATGATGATGAAATAAAATTCAGATTCCATCATGACAGAGTACAAGCATCATCAACTTTATCGTTATTGCAGGAATTCAAAAGACTGTCGTTAAATACACTACAAACTAAAGCGCAAACTATCGTTGATTTTATCGGTGATAGAAAAAGTGTCTCGTTGTTTACTTTCAACGTACAAAGTATAAAAAGTCATTGCCTCGATTTAAATGACGGTGTTGTTTTGAAAAGCAACATATTATTGCTCTCTGAAACGTGGTTGAACAATAATGAGGAATGTGACATACCACATTTCAATTGCATCGTCCATTTCAAACGTGATAATGTTCGTGCAGGGGGTGTAGCCATATATCAGAATGAAAGTGATACCGCTAATATTGTCACACCGAACATGGAGTTGATCTTCGACAATGTTCAGGACTTTCTCGTTCGACGTACAAGTGTTGCGGACATTTGTGCGGCTCAGTGTGTGATGGAAAATGGTATAACACTAGTCATGGCGGTCATCTACGTTTCGCCAAATCAGAAAATTCAGGACATTCAAGAGTTCATTCACAAAGTTCTGTTAGAATACACGGAAGAAGGTTCTCGTGTACTTCAAAGATATAATAAAGATTATTCTAAACTGCCATTAATTTTGGCAGGAAATTTCAACGTCAACTTTGCTGACAAACAATCCGAACCACTCACTCAATTCCTGGGTGAAGAATTCAATTTAAAAATGAATAATGACCCAACAATATCCACAACAAAATATAATACATCAATTGATGCAGTTTTTTCAAGATACTTGGACAAAATTGAATCTCAAACATTCGTATCCTACTTTAGTTACCATAAGCCAATGATTTCTGTTATTGAATGATCTAATTTAAGTAATGTAATAGAAATCCGAAATAAAAAATTATTAATAGAATAATGACTATTTTATTATGACGAAATTCACCTGCATCGACCAATATTATATCAAACAACGCACAGGCATAAAGAACTTCGTTCCTTACGCGTGTTCGACTACACGTTTAGTTTTTTTCACTGGTTTTCGCTGTTATTAGTGAGGCTTTGCAGATTGTGACTGTTATTTCAGTGGTTTTCGCTGTTATTAGTGAGATTGTGCAGATTGCCACAGTTATTTCACTGGTTTTCGCTGTTATTAGTGAGGCTTTGCAGATTGTGACTGTTATTTCAGTGGTTTTCGCTGTTATTAGTGAGGTTGTGCAGATTGCCACAGTTATTTCACTGGTTTTCGCTGTTATTAGTGAGGCTTTGCAGATTGTGACTGTTATTTCAGTGGTTTTCGCTGTTATTAGTGAGGTTGTGCAGATTGCCACAGTTATTTCACTGGTTTTCGCTGTTATTAGTCATGCTTTGCAGATTGTGACTGTCATTTCAGTGGTTTTCGCTGTTATTAGTGAGGTTGTGCAGATTGCCACAGTTATTTCACTGGTTTTCGCTGTTATTAGTGAGGCTTTGCAGATTGTGACTGTTATTTCAGTGGTTTTCGCTGTTATTAGTGAGGTTGTGCAGATTGCCACAGTTATTTCACTGGTTTTCGCTGTTATTAGTGAGGCTTTGCAGATTGTGACTGTTATTTCAGTGGTTTTCGCTGTTATTAGTGAGGTTGTGCAGATTGCCACAGTTATTTCACTGGTTTTCGCTGTTATAAGTGAGGCTTTGCAGATTGTGACTGTTATTTCAGTGGTTTTCGCTGTTATTAGTGAGATTGTGCAGATTGCCACAGTTATTTCACTGGTTTTCGCTGTTATTAGTGAGGCTTTGCAGATTGTGACTGTTATTTCAGTGGTTTTCGCTGTTATTAGTGAGGTTGTGCAGATTGCCACAGTTATTTCACTGGTTTTCGCTGTTATTAGTGAGGCTTTGCAGATTGTGACTGTTATTTCAGTGGTTTTCGCTGTTATTAGTGAGGTTGTGCAGATTGCCACAGTTATTTCACTGGTTTTCGCTGTTATTAGTGAGGCTTTGCAGATTGTGACTGTTATTTCAGTGGTTTTCGCTGTTATTAGTGAGGTTGTGCAGATTGCCACAGTTATTTCACTGGTTTTCGCTGTTATTAGTGAGGCTTTGCAGATTGTGACTGTTATTTCAGTGGTTTTCGCTGTTATTAGTGAGGTTGTGCAGATTGCCACAGTTATTTCACTGGTTTTCGCTGTTATTAGTGAGGCTTTGCAGATTGTGACTGTTATTTCAGTGGTTTTCGCTGTTATTAGTGAGGTTGTGCAGATTGCCACAGTTATTTCACTGGTTTTCGCTGTTATTAGTGAGGCTTTGCAGATTGTGACTGTTATTTCAGTGGTTTTCGCTGTTATTAGTGAGATTGTGCAGATTGCCACAGTTATTTCACTGGTTTTCGCTGTTATTAGTGAGGCTTTGCAGATTGTGACTGTTATTTCAGTGGTTTTCGCTGTTATAAGTGAGGCTTTGCAGATTGTGACTGTTATTTCAGTGGTTTTCGCTGTTATTAGTGAGGTTGTGCAGATTGCCACAGTTATTTCACTGGTTTTCGCTGTTATTAGTGAGGCTTTGCAGATTGTGACTGTTATTTCTGTGGTTTTCGCTGTTATTAGTGAGGTTGTGCAGATTGCCACAGTTATTTCACTGGTTTTCGCTGTTATTAGTGAGGTTGTGCAGATTGCCACAGTTATTTCACTGGTTTTCGCTGTTATTAGTGAGGCTTTGCAGATTGTGACTGTTATTTCAGTGGTTTTCGCTGTTATTAGTGAGGTTGTGCAGATTGCCACAGTTATTTCAGTGGTTTTCGCTGTTATTAGTGAGGTTGTGCAGATTGCCACAGTTATTTCACTGGTTTTCGCTGTTATAAGTGAGGCTTTGCAGATTGTGACTGTTATTTCAGTGGTTTTCGCTGTTATTAGTGAGGTTGTGCAGATTGCCACAGTTATTTCACTGGTTTTCGCTGTTATTAGTGAGGCTTTGCAGATTGTGACTGTTATTTCAGTGGTTTTCGCTGTTATTAGTGAGGTTGTGCAGATTGCCACAGTTATTTCACTGGTTTTCGCTGTTATTAGTGAGGCTTTGCAGATTGTGACTGTTATTTCAGTGGTTTTCGCTGTTATTAGTGAGATTGTGCAGATTGCCACAGTTATTTCACTGGTTTTCGCTGTTATTAGTGAGGCTTTGCAGATTGTGACTGTTATTTCAGTGGTTTTCGCTGTTATTAGTGAGGTTGTGCAGATTGCCACAGTTATTTCACTGGTTTTCGCTGTTATTAGTGAGGCTTTGCAGATTGTGACTGTTATTTCAGTGGTTTTCGCTGTTATTAGTGAGGTTGTGCAGATTGCCACAGTTATTTCACTGGTTTTCGCTGTTATTAGTGAGGCTTTGCAGATTGTGACTGTTATTTCAGTGGTTTTCGCTGTTATTAGTGAGATTGTGCAGATTGCCACAGTTATTTCACTGGTTTTCGCTGTTATTAGTGAGGCTTTGCAGATTGTGACTGTTATTTCAGTGGTTTTCGCTGTTATAAGTGAGGCTTTGCAGATTGTGACTGTTATTTCAGTGGTTTTCGCTGTTATTAGTGAGGTTGTGCAGATTGCCACAGTTATTTCACTGGTTTTCGCTGTTATAAGTGAGGCTTTGCAGATTGTGACTGTTATTTCAGTGGTTTTCGCTGTTATTAGTGAGATTGTGCAGATTGCCACAGTTATTTCACTGGTTTTCGCTGTTATTAGTGAGGCTTTGCAGATTGTGACTGTTATTTCAGTGGTTTTCGCTGTTATTAGTGAGGTTGTGCAGATTGCCACAGTTATTTCACTGGTTTTCGCTGTTATTAGTGAGGCTTTGCAGATTGTGACTGTTATTTCAGTGGTTTTCGCTGTTATTAGTGAGGTTTTGCAGATTGCCACAGTTATTTCACTGGTTTTCGCTGTTATTAGTGAGGCTTTGCAGATTTTGACTGTTATTTCAGTGGTTTTCGCTGTTATTAGTGAGGTTGTGCAGATTGCCACAGTTATTTCACTGGTTTTCGCTGTTATTAGTGAGGCTTTGCAGATTGTGACTGTTATTTCAGTGGTTTTCACTGTTATTAGTGAGGTTGTGCAGATTGCCACAGTTATTTCACTGGTTTTCGCTGTTATTAGTGAGGCTTTGCAGATTGTGACTGTTATTTCAGTGGTTTTCGCTGTTATTAGTGAGGTTGTGCAGATTGCCACAGTTATTTCACTGGTTTTCGCTGTTATTAGTGAGGCTTTGCAGATTGTGACTGTTATTTCAGTGGTTTTCGCTGTTATTAGTGAGGTTGTGCAGATTGCCACAGTTATTTCACTGGTTTTCGCTGTTATTAGTGAGGCTTTGCAGATTGTGACTGTTATTTCAGTGGTTTTCGCTGTTATTAGTGAGATTGTGCAGATTGCCACAGTTATTTCACTGGTTTTCGCTGTTATTAGTGAGGCTTTGCAGATTGTGACTGTTATTTCAGTGGTTTTCGCTGTTATTAGTGAGGTTGTGCAGATTGCCACAGTTATTTCACTGGTTTTCGCTGTTATTAGTGAGGCTTTGCAGATTGTGACTGTTATTTCAGTGGTTTTCGCTGTTATTAGTGAGGTTGTGCAGATTGCCACAGTTATTTCACTGGTTTTCGCTGTTATTAGTGAGGCTTTGCAGATTGTGACTGTTATTTCAGTGGTTTTCGCTGTTATTAGTGAGGTTGTGCAGATTGCCACAGTTATTTCACTGGTTTTCGCTGTTATTAGTGAGGCTTTGCAGATTGTGACTGTTATTTCAGTGGTTTTCGCTGTTATTAGTGAGGTTGTGCAGATTGCCACAGTTATTTCACTGGTTTTCGCTGTTATTAGTGAGGCTTTGCAGATTGTGACTGTTATTTCAGTGGTTTTCGCTGTTATGAGTGAGGTTGTGCAGATTGCCACAGTTATTTCACTGGTTTTCGCTGTTATTAGTGAGGCTTTGCAGATTGTGACTGTTATTTCAGTGGTTTTCGCTGTTATTAGTGAGATTGTGCAGATTGCCACAGTTATTTCACTGGTTTTCGCTGTTATTAGTGAGGTTGTGCAGATTGCCACAGTTATTTCACTGGTTTTCGCTGTTATAAGTGAAGCTTTGCAGATTGTGACTGTTATTTCACTGGTTTTCGCTGTTATTAGTGAGGCTTTGCAGATTGTGACTGTTATTTCAGTGGTTTTCGCTGTTATTAGTGAGGTTGTGCAGATTGTGACTGTTATTTCAGTGGTTTTCGCTGTTATTAGTGAGGTTGTGCAGATTGCCACAGTTATTTCACTGGTTTTCGCTGTGATTAGTGAGGCTTTGCAGATTGTGACTGTTATTTCAGTGGTTTTCGCTGTTATTAGTGAGGTTGTGCAGATTGCCACAGTTATTTCACTGATTTTCGCTGTTATTAGTGAGGCTTTGCAGATTGTGACTGTTATTTCAGTGGTTTTCGCTGTTATTAGTGAGGTTGTGCAGATTGCCACAGTTATTTCACTGGTTTTCGCTGTTAGTAGTGAGGCTTTGCAGATTGTGACTGTTATTTCAGTGGTTTTCGCTGTTATTAGTGAGGTTGTGCAGATTGCCACAGTTATTTCACTGATTTTCGCTGTTATTAGTGAGGCTTTGCAGATTGTGACTGTTATTTCAGTGGTTTTCGCTGTTATTAGTGAGGTTGTGCAGATTGCCACAGTTATTTCACTGGTTTTCGCTGTTATTAGTGAGGCTTTGCAGATTGTGACTGTTATTTCAGTGGTTTTCGCTGTTATTAGTGAGATTGTGCAGATTGCCACAGTTATTTCACTGGTTTTCGCTGTTATTAGTGAGGCTTTGCAGATTGTGACTGTTATTTCAGTGGTTTTCGCTGTTATAAGTGAGGCTTTGCAGATTGTGACTGTTATTTCAGTGGTTTTCGCTGTTATTAGTGAGGTTGTGCAGATTGCCACAGTTATTTCACTGGTTTTCGCTGTTATAAGTGATGCTTTGCAGATTGTGACTTTTATTTCAGTGGTTTTCGCTGTTATTAGTGAGGTTGTGCAGATTGCCACAGTTATTTCACTGGTTTTCGCTGTTATTAGTGAGGCTTTGCAGATTGTGACTGTTATTTCAGTGGTTTTCGCTGTTATTAGTGAGATTGTGCAGATTGCCACAGTTATTTCACTGGTTTTCGCTGTTATTAGTGAGGCTTTGCAGATTGTGACTGTTATTTCAGTGGTTTTCGCTGTTATAAGTGAGGCTTTGCAGATTGTGACTGTTATTTCAGTGGTTTTCGCTGTTATTAGTGAGGTTGTGCAGATTGCCACAGTTATTTCACTGGTTTTCGCTGTTATAAGTGATGCTTTGCAGATTGTGACTGTTATTTCAGTGGTTTTCGCTGTTATTAGTGAGATTGTGCAGATTGCCACAGTTATTTCACTGGTTTTCGCTGTTATTAGTGAGGCTTTGCAGATTGTGACTGTTATTTCAGTGGTTTTCGCTGTTATTAGTGAGGTTGTGCAGATTGCCACAGTTATTTCACTGGTTTTCGCTGTTATAAGTGAGGCTTTGCAGATTGTGACTGTTATTTCAGTGGTTTTCGCTGTTATTAGTGAGGTTGTGCAGATTGCCACAGTTATTTCAGTGGTTTTCGCTGTTATTAGTGAGGCTTTGCAGATTGTGACTGTTATTTCAGTGGTTTTCGCTGTTATTAGTGAGGTTGTGCAGATTGCCACAGTTATTTCACTGGTTTTCGCTGTTATTACTGAGGCTTTGCAGATTGTGACTGTTATTTCAGTGGTTTTCGCTGTTATTAGTGAGGTTGTGCAGATTGCCACAGTTATTTCATTGGTTTTCGCTGTTATTAGTGAGGCTTTGCAGATTGTGACTGTTATTTCAGTGGTTTTCGCTGTTATTAGTGAGGTTGTGCAGATTGCCACAGTTATTTCACTGGTTTTCGCTGTTATAAGTGAGGCTTTGCAGATTGTGACTGTTATTTCAGTGGTTTTCGCTGTTATTAGTGAGATTGTGCAGATTGCCACAGTTATTTCAGTGCTTTTCGCTGTTATTAGTGAGGCTTTGCAGATTGTGACTGTTATTTCAGTGGTTTTCGCTGTTATTAGTGAGGTTGTGCAGATTGCCACAGTTATTTCACTGGTTTTCGCTGTTATTAGTGAGGCTTTGCAGATTGTGACTGTTATTTCAGTGGTTTTCGCTGTTATTAGTGAGGTTGTGCAGATTGCCACAGTTATTTCACTGGTTTTCGCTGTTATTAGTGAGGCTTTGCAGATTGTGACTGTTATTTCAGTGGTTTTCGCTGTTATTAGTGAGGTTGTGCAGATTGCCACAGTTATTTCACTGGTTTTCGCTGTTATAAGTGAGGCTTTGCAGATTGTGACTGTTATTTCAGTGGTTTTCGCTGTTATTAGTGAGATTGTGCAGATTGCCACAGTTATTTCACTGGTTTTCGCTGTTATTAGTGAGGCTTTGCAGATTGTGACTGTTATTTCAGTGGTTTTCGCTGTTATTAGTGAGGTTGTGCAGATTGCCACAGTTATTTCACTGGTTTTCGCTGTTATTAGTGAGGCTTTGCAGATTGTGACTGTTATTTCAGTGGTTTTCGCTGTTATTAGTGAGGTTGTGCAGATTGCCACAGTTATTTCACTGGTTTTCGCTGTTATTAGTGAGGCTTTGCAGATTGTGACTGTTATTTCAGTGGTTTTCGCTGTTATTAGTGAGGTTGTGCAGATTGCCACAGTTATTTCACTGGTTTTCGCTGTTATTAGTGAGGCTTTGCAGATTGTGACTGTTATTTCAGTGGTTTTCGCTGTTATTAGTGAGGTTGTGCAGATTGCCACAGTTATTTCACTGGTTTTCGCTGTTATTAGTGAGGCTTTGCAGATTGTGACTGTTATTTCAGTGGTTTTCGCTGTTATTAGTGAGGTTGTGCAGATTGCCACAGTTATTTCACTGGTTTTCGCTGTTATTAGTGAGGCTTTGCAGATTGTGACTGTTATTTCAGTGGTTTTCGCTGTTATTAGTGAGGTTGTGCAGATTGCCACAGTTATTTCACTGGTTTTCGCTGTTATTAGTGAGGCTTTGCAGATTGTGACTGTTATTTCAGTGGTTTTCGCTGTTATTAGTGAGGTTGTGCAGATTGCCACAGTTATTTCACTGGTTTTCGCTGTTATTAGTGAGGCTTTGCAGATTGTGACTGTTATTTCAGTGGTTTTCGCTGTTATTAGTGAGGTTGTGCAGATTGCCACAGTTATTTCACTGGTTTTCGCTGTTATTAGTCTGCAAAGCCTCGATTGTGACTGGTATTTCAGTGGTTTTCGCTGTTATTAGTGAGGTTGTGCAGATTGCCACAGTTATTTCACTGGTTTTCGCTGTTATAAGTGAGGCTTTGCAGATTGTGACTGTTATTTCAGTGGTTTTCGCTGTTATTAGTGAGGTTGTGCAGATTGCCACAGTTATTTCACTGGTTTTCGCTGTTATTAGTGAGGCTTTGCAGATTGTGACTGTTATTTCAGTGGTTTTCGCTGTTATTAGTGAGGGTTGTGCAGATTGCCACAGTTATTTCACTGGTTTTCGCTGTTATTAGTGAGGCTTTGCAGATTGTGACTGTTATTTCAGTGGTTTTCACTGTTATTAGTGAGGTTGTGCAGATTGCCACAGTTATTTCACTGGTTTCGCTGTTATTAGTGAGGCTTTGCAGATTGTGACTGTTATTTCAGTGGTTTTCGCTGTTATTAGTGAGGTTGTGCTGATTGCCACAGTTATTTCACTGGTTTTCGCTGTTATTAGTGAGGCTTTGCAGATTGTGACTGTTATTTCAGTGGTTTTCACTGTTATTAGTGAGGTTGTGCAGATTGCCACAAATATTTCACTGGTGGTTTTTGTTATTAGTGAGGCTTTGCAGATTGTGACTGTTATTTCAGTGGTTTTCGCTGTTATTAGTGAGGTTGTGCAGATTGCCACAGTTATTTCACTGGTTTTCGCTGTTATTAGTGAGGCTTTGCAGATTGTGACTGTTATTTCAGTGGTTTTCGCTGTTATGTTATTAGTGAGGCTTTGCAGATTGTGACTGTTATTTCAGTGGTTTTCGCTGTTATTAGTGAGGTTGTGCAGATTGCCACAGTTATTTCACTGGTTTTCGCTGTTATTAGTGAGGCTTTGCAGATTGTGACTGTTATTTCAGTGGTTTTCGCTGTTATAAGTGAGGCTTTGCAGATTGTGACTGTTATTTCAGTGGTTTTCGCTGTTATTAGTGAGGTTGTGCAGATTGCCACAGTTATTTCACTGGTTTTCGCTGTTATTAGTGAGGTTGTGCAGATTGCCACAGTTATTTCACTGGTTTTCGCTGTTATTAGTGAGGCTTTGCAGATTGTGACTGTTATTTCAGTGGTTTTCGCTGTTATTAGTGAGGTTGTGCAGATTGCCACAGTTATTTCACTGGTTTTCGCTGTTATTAGTGAGGCTTTGCAGATTGTGACTGTTATTTCAGTGGTTTTCGCTGTTATTAGTGAGGTTGTGCAGATTGCCACAGTTATTTCACTGGTTTTCGCTGTTATTAGTGAGGCTTTGCAGATTGTGACTGTTATTTCAGTGATTTTCGCTGTTATAAGTGAGGCTTTGCAGATTGTGACTGTTATTTCAGTGGTTTTCGCTGTTATTAGTGAGGTTGTGCAGATTGCCACAGTTATTTCACTGGTTTTCGCTGTTATTAGTGAGGTTGTGCAGATTGCCACAGTTATTTCAGTGGTTTTCGCTGTTATTAGTGAGGCTTTGCAGATTGTGACTGTTATTTCAGTGGTTTTCGCTGTTATTAGTGAGGTTGTGCAGATTGCCACAGTTATTTCACTGGTTTTCGCTGTTATTAGTGAGGCTTTGCAGATTGTGACTGTTATTTCAGTGGTTTTCGCTGTTATTAGTGAGGTTGTGCAGATTGCCACAGTTATTTCACTGGTTTTCGCTGTTATTAGTGAGGCTTTGCAGATTGTGACTGTTATTTCAGTGGTTTTCGCTGTTATTAGTGAGGTTGTGCAGATTGCCACAGTTATTTCACTGGTTTTCGCTGTTATTAGTGAGGCTTTGCAGATTGCGACTGTTATTTCAGTGGTTTTCGCTGTTATTAGTGAGGTTGTGCAGATTGCCACAGTTATTTCACTGGTTTTCGCTGTTATTAGTGAGGCTTTGCAGATTGTGACTGTTATTTCAGTGGTTTTCGCTGTTATAAGTGAGGCTTTGCAGATTGTGACTGTTATTTCAGTGGTTTTCGCTGTTATTAGTGAGGTTGTGCAGATTGCCACAGTTATTTCACTGGTTTTCGCTGTTATTAGTGAGGTTGTGCAGATTGCCACAGTTATTTCAGTGGTGTTCGCTGTTATTAGTGAGGCTTTGCAGATTGTGACTGTTATTTCAGTGGTTTTTGCTGTTATTAGTGAGGTTGTGCAGATTGCCACAGTTATTTCACTGGTTTTCGCTGTTATTAGTGAGGCTTTGCAGATTGTGACTGTTATTTCAGTGGTTTTCGCTGTTATTAGTGAGGTTGTGCAGATTGCCACAGTTATTTCACTGGTTTTCGCTGTTATTAGTGAGGCTTTGCAGATTGTGACTGTTATTTCAGTGGTTTTCGCTGTTATTAGTGAGGTTGTGCAGATTGCCACAGTTATTTCACTGGTTTTCGCTGTTATTAGTGAGGCTTTGCAGATTGTGACTGTTATTTCAGTGGTTTTCGCTGTTATTAGTGAGGTTGTGCAGATTGCCACAGTTATTTCACTGGTTTTCGCTGTTATTAGTGAGGCTTTGCAGATTGTGACTGTTATTTCAGTGGTTTTCGCTGTTATAAGTGAGGCTTTGCAGATTGTGACTGTTATTTCAGTGGTTTTCGCTGTTATTAGTGAGGTTGTGCAGATTGCCACAGTTATTACACTGGTTTTCGCTGTTATTAGTGAGGTTGTGCAGATTGCCACAGTTATTTCACTGGTTTTCGCTGTTATTAGTGAGGCTTTGCAGATTGTGACTGTTATTTCAGTGGTTTTCGCTGTTATTAGTGAGGTTGTGCAGATTGCCACAGTTATTTCACTGGTTTTCGCTGTTATTAGTGAGGCTTTGCAGATTGTGACTGTTATTTCAGTGGTTTTCGCTGTTATTAGTGAGGTTGTGCAGATTGCCACAGTTATTTCACTGGTTTTCGCTGTTATTAGTGAGGCTTTGCAGATTGTGACTGTTATTTCAGTGGTTTTCGCTGTTATAAGTGAGGCTTTGCAGATTGTGACTGTTATTTCAGTGGTTTTCGCTGTTATTAGTGAGGTTGTGCAGATTGCCACAGTTATTTCACTGGTTTTCGCTGTTATTAGTGAGGTTGTGCAGATTGCCACAGTTATTTCAGTGGTTTTCGCTGTTATTAGTGAGGCTTTGCAGATTGTGACTGTTATTTCAGTGGTTTTCGCTGTTATTAGTGAGGTTGTGCAGATTGCCACAGTTATTTCACTGGTTTTCGCTGTTATTAGTGAGGCTTTGCAGATTGTGACTGTTATTTCAGTGGTTTTCGCTGTTATTAGTGAGGTTGTGCAGATTGCCACAGTTATTTCACTGGTTTTCGCTGTTATTAGTGAGGCTTTGCAGATTGTGACTGTTATTTCAGTGGTTTTCGCTGTTATTAGTGAGGTTGTGCAGATTGCCACAGTTATTTCACTGGTTTTCGCTGTTATTAGTGAGGCTTTGCAGATTGTGACTGTTATTTCAGTGGTTTTCGCTGTTATTAGTGAGGTTGTGCAGATTGCCACAGTTATTTCACTGGTTTTCGCTGTTATTAGTGAGGCTTTGCAGATTGTGACTGTTATTTCAGTGGTTTTCGCTGTTATTAGTGAGGTTGTGCAGATTGCCACAGTTATTTCACTGGTTTTCGCTGTTATTAGTGAGGCTTTGCAGATTGTGACTGTTATTTCAGTGGTTTTCGCTGTTATTAGTGAGGCTTTGCAGATTGTGACTGTTATTTCAGTGGTTTTCGCTGTTATTAGTGAGGTTGTGCAGATTGCACAGTTATTTCACTGGTTTTCGCTGTTATTAGTGAGGTTGTGCAGATTGCCACAGTTATTTCACTGGTTTTCGCTGTTATTAGTGAGGCTTTGCAGATTGTGACTGTTATTTCAGTGGTTTTCGCTGTTATTAGTGAGGTTGTGCAGATTGCCACAGTTATTTCACTGGTTTTCGCTGTTATTAGTGAGGCTTTGCAGATTGTGACTGTTATTTCAGTGGTTTTCGCTGTTATTAGTGAGGTTGTGCAGATTGCCACAGTTATTTCACTGGTTTTCGCTGTTATTAGTGAGGCTTTGCAGATTGTGACTGTTATTTCAGTGGTTTTCGCTGTTATTAGTGAGGCTTCTGCAGATTGTGACTGTTATTTCAGTGGTTTTCGCTGTTATTAGTGAGGTTGTGCAGATTGCCACAGTTATTTCACTGGTTTTCGCTGTTATTAGTGAGGCTTTGCAGATTGTGACTGTTATTTCAGTGGTTTTCGCTGTTATTAGTGAGGTTGTGCAGATTGCCACAGTTATTTCACTGGTTTTCGCTGTTATTAGTGAGGCTTTGCAGATTGTGACTGTTATTTCAGTGGTTTTCGCTGTTATTAGTGAGGTTGTGCAGATTGCCACAGTTATTTCACTGGTTTTCGCTGTTATTAGTGAGGCTTTGCAGATTGTGACTGTTATTTCAGTGGTTTTCGCTGTTATTAAGTGAGGCTTTGCAGATTGTGACTGTTATTTCAGTGGTTTTCGCTGTTATTAGTGAGGTTGTGCAGATTGCCACAGTTATTTCACTGGTTTTCGCTGTTATTAGTGAGGTTGTGCGATTGCCACAGTTATTTCAGTGGTTTTCGCTGTTATTAGTGAGGCTTTGCAGATTGTGACTGTTATTTCAGTGGTTTTCGCTGTTATTAGTGAGGTTGTGCAGATTGCCACAGTTATTTCACTGGTTTTCGCTGTTATTAGTGAGGCTTTGCAGATTGTGACTGTTATTTCAGTGGTTTTCGCTGTTATTAGTGAGGTTGTGCAGATTGCCACAGTTATTTCACTGGTTTTCGCTGTTATTAGTGAGGCTTTGCAGATTGTGACTGTTATTTCAGTGGTTTTCGCTGTTATTAGTGAGGTTGTGCAGATTGCCACAGTTATTTCACTGGTTTTCGCTGTTATTAGTGAGGCTTTGCAGATTGTGACTGTTATTTCAGTGGTTTTCGCTGTTATTAGTGAGGTTGTGCAGATTGCCACAGTTATTTCACTGGTTTTCGCTGTTATTAGTGAGGCTTTGCAGATTGTGACTGTTATTTCAGTGGTTTTCGCTGTTATAAGTGAGGCTTTGCAGATTGTGACTGTTATTTCAGTGGTTTTCGCTGTTATTAGTGAGGTTGTGCAGATATCCACAGTTATTTCACTGGTTTTCGCTGTTATTAGTGAGGTTGTGCAGATTGCCACAGTTATTTCAGTGGTTTCCGCTGTTATTAGTGAGGCTTTGCAGATTGTGACTGTTATTTCAGTGGTTTTTGCTGTTATTAGTGAGGTTGTGCAGATTGCCACAGTTATTTCACTGGTTTTCGCTGTTATTAGTGAGGCTTTGCAGATTGTGACTGTTATTTCAGTGGTTTTCGCTGTTATTAGTGAGGTTGTGCAGATTGCCACAGTTATTTCACTGGTTTTCGCTGTTATTAGTGAGGCTTTGCAGATTGTGACTGTTATTTCAGTGGTTTTCGCTGTTATTAGTGAGGTTGTGCAGATTGCCACAGTTATTTCACTGGTTTTCGCTGTTATTAGTGAGGCTTTGCAGATTGTGACTGTTATTTCAGTGGTTTTCGCTGTTATTAGTGAGGTTGTGCAGATTGCCACAGTTATTTCACTGGTTTTCGCTGTTATTAGTGAGGCTTTGCAGATTGTGACTGTTATTTCAGTGGTTTTCGCTGTTATAAGTGAGGCTTTGCAGATTGTGACTGTTATTTCAGTGGTTTTCGCTGTTATTAGTGAGGTTGTGCAGATTGCCACAGTTATTTCACTGGTTTTCGCTGTTATTAGTGAGGTTGTGCAGATTGCCACAGTTATTTCACTGGTTTTCGCTGTTATTAGTGAGGCTTTGCAGATTGTGACTGTTATTTCAGTGGTTTTCGCTGTTATTAGTGAGGTTGTGCAGATTGCCACAGTTATTTCACTGGTTTTCGCTGTTATTAGTGAGGCTTTGCAGATTGTGACTGTTATTTCAGTGGTTTTCGCTGTTATTAGTGAGGTTGTGCAGATTGCCACAGTTATTTCACTGGTTTTCGCTGTTATTAGTGAGGCTATGCAGATTGTGACTGTTATTTCAGTGGTTTTCGCTGTTATAAGTGAGGCTTTGCAGATTGTGACTGTTATTTCAGTGGTTTTCGCTGTTATTAGTGAGGTTGTGCAGATTGCCACAGTTATTTCACTGGTTTTCGCTGTTATTAGTGAGGTTGTGCAGATTGCCACAGTTATTTCAGTGGTTTTCGCTGTTATTAGTGAGGCTTTGCAGATTGTGACTGTTATTTCAGTGGTTTTCGCTGTTATTAGTGAGGTTGTGCAGATTGCCACAGTTATTTCACTGGTTTTCGCTGTTATTAGTGAGGCTTTGCAGATTGTGACTGTTATTTCAGTGGTTTTCGCTGTTATTAGTGAGGTTGTGCAGATTGCCACAGTTATTTCACTGGTTTTCGCTGTTATTAGTGAGGCTTTGCAGATTGTGACTGTTATTTCAGTGGTTTTCGCTGTTATTAGTGAGGTTGTGCAGATTGCCACAGTTATTTCACTGGTTTTCGCTGTTATTAGTGAGGCTTTGCAGATTGTGACTGTTATTTCAGTGGTTTTCGCTGTTATTAGTGAGGTTGTGCAGATTGCCACAGTTATTTCACTGGTTTTCGCTGTTATTAGTGAGGCTTTGCAGATTGTGACTGTTATTTCAGTGGTTTTCGCTGTTATAAGTGAGGCTTTGCAGATTGTGACTGTTATTTCAGTGGTTTTCGCTGTTATTAGTGAGGTTGTGCAGATTGCCACAGTTATTTCACTGGTTTTCGCTGTTATTAGTGAGGTTGTGCAGATTGCCACAGTTATTTCACTGGTTTTCGCTGTTATTAGTGAGGCTTTGCAGATTGTGACTGTTATTTCAGTGGTTTTCGCTGTTATTAGTGAGGTTGTGCAGATTGCCACAGTTATTTCACTGGTTTTCGCTGTTATTAGTGAGGCTTTGCAGATTGTGACTGTTATTTCAGTGGTTTTCGCTGTTATTAGTGAGGTTGTGCAGATTGCCACAGTTATTTCACTGGTTTTCGCTGTTATTAGTGAGGCTATGCAGATTGTGACTGTTATTTCAGTGGTTTTCGCTGTTATAAGTGAGGCTTTGCAGATTGTGACTGTTATTTCAGTGGTTTTCGCTGTTATTAGTGAGGCTGTGCAGATTGCCACAGTTATTTCACTGGTTTTCGCTGTTATTAGTGAGGTTGTGCAGATTGCCACAGTTATTTCACTGGTTTTCGCTGTTATTAGTGAGGCTTTGCAGATTGTGACTGTTATTTCAGTGGTTTTCGCTGTTATTAGTGAGGTTGTGCAGATTGCCACAGTTATTTCACTGGTTTTCGCTGTTATTAGTGAGGCTTTGCAAATTGTGACTGTTATTTCAGTGGTTTTCGCTGTTATTAGTGAGGTTGTGCAGATTGCCACAGTTATTTCACTGGTTTTCGCTGTTATAAGTGAGGCTTTGCAGATTGTGACTGTTATTTCAGTGGTTTTCGCTGTTATTAGTGAGGTTGTGCAGATTGCCACAGTTATTTCACTGGTTTTCGCTGTTATTAGTGAGGCTTTGCAGATTGTGACTGTTATTTCAGTGGTTTTCGCTGTTATTAGTGAGGTTGTGCAGATTGCCACAGTTATTTCACTGGTTTTCGCTGTTATTAGTGAGGCTTTGCAGATTGTGACTGTTATTTCAGTGGTTATCGCTGTTATTAGTGAGGTTGTGCAGATTGCCACAGTTATTTCACTGGTTTTCGCTGTTATTAGTGAGGTTGTGCAGATTGCCACAGTTATTTCACTGGTTTTCGCTGTTATTAGTGAGGCTTTGCAGATTGTGACTGTTATTTCAGTGGTTTTCGCTGTTATTAGTGAGGTTGTGCAGATTGCCACAGTTATTTCAGTGGTTTTCGCTGTTATAAGTGAGGCTTTGCAGATTGTGACTGTTATTTCAGTGGTTTTCGCTGTTATCAGTGAGGTTGTGCAGATTGCCACAGTTATTTCACTGGTTTTCGCTGTTATAAGTGAGGCTTTGCAGATTGTGACTGTTATTTCAGTGGTTTTCGCTGTTATTAGTGAGGTTGTGCAGATTGCCACAGTTATTTCACTGGTTTTCGCTGTTATTAGTGAGGCTTTGCAGATTGTGACTGTTATTTCAGTGGTTTTCGCTGTTATTAGTGAGGTTGTGCAGATTGCCACAGTTATTTCACTGGTTTTCGCTGTTATAAGTGAGGCTTTGCAGATTGTGACTGTTATTTCAGTGGTTTTCGCTGTTATTAGTGAGATTGTGCAGATTGCCACAGTTATTTCAGTGGTTTTCGCTGTTATTAGTGAGGCTTTGCAGATTGTGACTGTTATTTCAGTGGTTTTCGCTGTTATTAGTGAGGTTGTGCAGATTGCCACAGTTATTTCACTGGTTTTCGCTGTTATTAGTGAGGCTTTGCAGATTGTGACTGTTATTTCAGTGGTTTTCGCTGTTATTAGTGAGGTTGTGCAGATTGCCACAGTTATTTCACTGGTTTTCGCTGTTATAAGTGAGGCTTTGCAGATTGTGACTGTTATTTCAGTGGTTTTCGCTGTTATTAGTGAGGTTGTGCAGATTGCCACAGTTATTTCAGTGGTTTTCGCTGTTATTAGTGAGGCTTTGCAGATTGTGACTGTTATTTCAGTGGTTTTCGCTGTTATTAGTGAGGTTGTGCAGATTGCCACAGTTATTTCACTGGTTTTCGCTGTTATTAGTGAGGTTGTGCAGATTGCCACAGTTATTTCACTGGTTTTCGCTGTTATTAGTGAGGCTTTGCAGATTGTGACTGTTATTTCAGTGGTTTTCGCTGTTATTAGTGAGGTTGTGCAGATTGCCACAGTTATTTCAGTGGTTTTCGCTGTTATAAGTGAGGCTTTGCAGATTGTGACTGTTATTTCAGTGGTTTTCGCTGTTATCAGTGAGGTTGTGCAGATTGCCACAGTTATTTCACTGGTTTTCGCTGTTATAAGTGAGGCTTTGCAGATTGTGACTGTTATTTCAGTGGTTTTCGCTGTTATTAGTGAGGTTGTGCAGATTGCCACAGTTATTTCACTGGTTTTCGCTGTTATTAGTGAGGCTTTGCAGATTGTGACTGTTATTTCAGTGGTTTTCGCTGTTATTAGTGAGGTTGTGCAGATTGCCACAGTTATTTCACTGGTTTTCGCTGTTATAAGTGAGGCTTTGCAGATTGTGACTGTTATTTCAGTGGTTTTCGCTGTTATTAGTGAGATTGTGCAGATTGCCACAGTTATTTCAGTGGTTTTCGCTGTTATTAGTGAGGCTTTGCAGATTGTGACTGTTATTTCAGTGGTTTTCGCTGTTATTAGTGAGGTTGTGCAGATTGCCACAGTTATTTCACTGGTTTTCGCTGTTATTAGTGAGGCTTTGCAGATTGTGACTGTTATTTCAGTGGTTTTCGCTGTTATTAGTGAGGTTGTGCAGATTGCCACAGTTATTTCACTGGTTTTCGCTGTTATAAGTGAGGCTTTGCAGATTGTGACTGTTATTTCAGTGGTTTTCGCTGTTATTAGTGAGATTGTGCAGATTGCCACAGTTATTTCAGTGGTTTTCGCTGTTATTAGTGAGGCTTTGCAGATTGTGACTGTTATTTCAGTGGTTTTCGCTGTTATTAGTGAGGTTGTGCAGATTGCCACAGTTATTTCACTGGTTTTCGCTGTTATTAGTGAGGCTTTGCAGATTGTGACTGTTATTTCAGTGGTTTTCGCTGTTATTAGTGAGGTTGTGCAGATTGCCACAGTTATTTCACTGGTTTTCGCTGTTATAAGTGAGGCTTTGCAGATTGTGACTGTTATTTCAGTGGTTTTCGCTGTTATGAGTGAGGTTGTGCAGATTGCCACAGTTATTTCACTGGTTTTCGCTGTTATTAGTGAGGCTTTGCCGATTGTGACTGTTATTTCAGAGTGGTTTTCGCTGTTATTAGTGAGGTTGTGCAGATTGCCACAGTTATTTCACTGGTTTTCGCTGTTATTAGTGAGGCTTTGCAGATTGTGACTGTTATTTCAGTGGTTTTCGCTGTTATTAGTGAGGTTGTGCAGATTGCCACAGTTATTTCACTGGTTTTCGCTGTTATTAGTGAGGCTTTGCAGATTGTGACTGTTATTTCAGTGGTTTTCGCTGTTATTAGTGAGGTTGTGCAGATTGCCACAGTTATTTCACTGGTTTTCGCTGTTATAAGTGAGGCTTTGCAGATTGTGACTGTTATTTCAGTGGTTTTCGCTGTTATTAGTGAGGTTGTGCAGATTGCCACAGTTATTTCACTGGTTTTCGCTGTTATTAGTGAGGCTTTGCAGATTGTGACTGTTATTTCAGTGGTTTTCGCTGTTATTAGTGAGGTTGTGCAGATTGCCACAGTTATTTCACTGGTTTTCGCTGTTATTAGTGAGGCTTTGCAGATTGTGACTGTTATTTCAGTGGTTTTCGCTGTTATTAGTGAGGTTGTGCAGATTGCCACAGTTATTTCACTGGTTTTCGCTGTTATTAGTGAGGCTTTGCAGATTGTGACTGTTATTTCAGTGGTTTTCGCTGTTATTAGTGAGGTTGTGCAGATTGCCACAGTTATTTCACTGGTTTTCGCTGTTATTAGTGAGGCTTTGCAGATTGTGACTGTTATTTCAGTGGTTTTCGCTGTTATTAGTGAGGTTGTGCAGATTGCCACAGTTATTTCACTGGTTTTCGCTGTTATAAGTGAGGCTTTGCAGATTGTGACTGTTATTTCAGTGGTTTTCGCTGTTATTAGTGAGGTTGTGCAGATTGCCACAGTTATTTCACTGGTTTTCGCTGTTATTAGTGAGGCTTTGCAGATTGTGACTGTTATTTCAGTGGTTTTCGCTGTTATTAGTGAGGTTGTGCAGATTGCCACAGTTATTTCACTGGTTTTCGCTGTTATTAGTGAGGCTTTGCAGATTGTGACTGTTATTTCAGTGGTTTTCGCTGTTATTAGTGAGGTTGTGCAGATTGCCACAGTTATTTCACTGGTTTTCGCTGTTATTAGTGAGGCTTTGCAGATTGTGACTGTTATTTCAGTGGTTTTCGCTGTTATTAGTGAGGTTGTGCAGATTGCCACAGTTATTTCACTGGTTTTCGCTGTTATTAGTGAGGCTTTGCAGATTGTGACTGTTATTTCAGTGGTTTTCGCTGTTATTAGTGAGGTTGTGCAGATTGCCACAGTTATTTCACTGGTTTTCGCTGTTATAAGTGAGGCTTTGCAGATTGTGACTGTTATTTCAGTGATTTTCGCTGTTATTAGTGAGATTGTGCAGATTGCCACAGTTATTTCACTGGTTTTCGCTGTTATTAGTGAGGCTTTGCACATTGTGACTGTTATTTCAGTGGTTTTCGCTGTTATAAGTGAGGCTTTGCAGATTGTGACTGTTATTTCAGTGGTTTTCGCTGTTATTAGTGAGGTTGTGCAGATTGCCACAGTTATTTCACTGGTTTTCGCTGTTATTAGTGAGGCTTTGCAGATTGTGACTGTTATTTCAGTGGCTTTCGCTGTTATTAGTGAGGTTGTGCAGATTGCCACAGTTATTTCACTGGTTTTCGCTGTTATTAGTGAGGCTTTGCAGATTGTGACTGTTATTTCAGTGGTTTTCGCTGTTATTAGTGAGGTTGTGCAGATTGCCACAGTTATTTCACTGGTTTTCGCTGTTATTAGTGAGGCTTTGCAGATTGTGACTGTTATTTCAGTGGTTTTCGCTGTTATTAGTGAGGTTGTGCAGATTGCCACAGTTATTTCACTGGTTTTCGCTGTTATTAGTGAGGCTTTGCAGATTGTGACTGTTATTTCAGTGGTTTTCGCTGTTATTAGTGAGGTTGTGCAGATTGCCACAGTTATTTCACTGGTTTTCGCTGTTATTAGTGAGGCTTTGCAGATTGTGACTGTTATTTCAGTGGTTTTCGCTGTTATAAGTGAGGCTTTGCAGATTGTGACTGTTATTTCAGTGGTTTTCGCTGCTATTAGTGAGGTTGTGCAGATTGCCACAGTTATTTCACTGGTTTTCGCTGTTATAAGTGAGGCTTTGCAGATTGTGACTGTTATTTCAGTGGTTTTCGCTGTTATTAGTGAGGTTGTGCAGATTGCCACAGTTATTTCACTGGTTTTCGCTGTTATTAGTGAGGCTTTGCAGATTGTGACTGTTATTTCAGTGGTTTTCGCTGTTATTAGTGAGGATGTGCAGATTGCCACAGTTATTTCACTGGTTTTCGCTGTTATTAGTGAGGCTTTGCAGATTGTGACTGTTATTTCAGTGGTTTTCGCTGTTATTAGTGAGGTTGTGCAGATTGCCACAGTTATTTCACTGGTTTTCGCTGTTATAAGTGAGGCTTTGCAGATTGTGACTGTTATTTCAGTGGTTTTCGCTGTTATTAGTGAGGTTGTGCAGATTGCCACAGTTATTTCACTGGTTTTCGCTGTTACTAGTGAGGCTTTGCAGATTGTGACTGTTATTTCAGTGGTTTTCGCTGTTATTAGTGAGGTTGTGCAGATTGCCACAGTTATTTCACTGGTTTTTGCTGTTATTAGTGAGGCTTTGCAGATTGTGACTGTTATTTCAGTGGTTTTCGCTGTTATTAGTGAGGTTGTGCAGATTGCCACAGTTATTTCACTGGTTTTCGCTGTTATTAGTGAGGCTTTGCAGATTGTGACTGTTATTTCAGTGGTTTTCGCTGTTATTAGTGAGGTTGTGCAGATTGCCACAGTTATTTCACTGGTTTTCGCTGTTATAAGTGAGGCTTTGCAGATTGTGACTGTTATTTCAGTGGTTTTCGCTGTTATTAGTGAGGTTGTGCAGATTGCCACAGTTATTTCACTGGTTTTCGCTGTTATTAGTGAGGCTTTGCAGATTGTGACTGTTATTTCAGTGGTTTTCGCTGTTATTAGTGAGGTTGTGCAGATTGCCACAGTTATTTCACTGGTTTTCGCTGTTATAAGTGAGGCTTTGCAGATTGTGACTGTTATTTCAGTGGTTTTCGCTGTTATTAGTGAGGTTGTGCAGATTGCCACAGTTATTTCACTGGTTTTCGCTGTTATTAGTGAGGCTTTGCAGATTGTGACTGTTATTTCAGTGGTTTTCGCTGTTATTAGTGAGGTTGTGCAGATTGCCACAGTTATTTCACTGGTTTTCGCTGTTATTAGTGAGGCTTTGCAGATTGTGACTGTTATTTCAGTGGTTTTCGCTGTTATTAGTGAGGTTGTGCAGATTGCCACAGTTATTTCACTGGTTTTCGCTGTTATTAGTGAGGCTTTGCAGATTGTGACTGTTATTTCAGTGGTTTTCGCTGTTATTAGTGAGGTTGTGCAGATTGCCACAGTTATTTCACTGGTTTTCGCTGTTATTAGTGAGGCTTTGCAGATTGTGACTGTTATTTCAGTGGTTTTCGCTGTTATTAGTGAGGTTGTGCAGATTGCCACAGTTATTTCACTGGTTTTCGCTGTTATAAGTGAGGCTTTGCAGATTGTGACTGTTATTTCAGTGGTTTTCGCTGTTATTAGTGAGGTTGTGCAGATTGCCACAGTTATTTCACTTGTTTTCGCTGTTATTAGTGAGGCTTTGCAGATTGTGACTGTTATTTCAGTGGTTTTCGCTGTTATTAGTGAGGTTGTGCAGATTGCCACAGTTATTTCACTGGTTTTCGCTGTTATTAGTGAGGCTTTGCAGATTGTGACTGTTATTTCAGTGGTTTTCGCTGTTATTAGTGAGGTTGTGCAGATTGCCACAGTTATTTCACTGGTTTTCGCTGTTATTAGTGAGGCTTTGCAGATTGTGACTGTTATTTCAGTGGTTTTCGCTGTTATTAGTGAGGTTGTGCAGATTGCCACAGTTATTTCACTGGTTTTCGCCTGTTATTAGTGAGGCTTTGCAGATTGTGACTGTTATTTCAGTGGTTTTCGCTGTTATTAGTGAGGTTGTGCAGATTGCCACAGTTATTTCACTGGTTTTCGCTGTTATAAGTGAGGCTTTGCAGATTGTGACTGTTATTTCAGTGGTTTTCGCTGTTATTAGTGAGGTTGTGCAGATTGCCACAGTTATTTCACTGGTTTTCGCTGTTATTAGTGAGGCTTTGCAGATTGTGACTGTTATTTCAGTGGTTTTCGCTGTTATTAGTGAGGTTGTGCAGATTGCCACAGTTATTTCACTGGTTTTCGCTGTTATTAGTGAGGCTTTGCAGATTGTGACTGTTATTTCAGTGGTTTTCGCTGTTATTAGTGAGGTTGTGCAGATTGCCACAGTTATTTCACTGGTTTTCGCCGTTATTAGTGAGGCTTTGCAGATTGTGACTGTTATTTCAGTGGTTTTCGCTGTTATTAGTGAGGTTGTGCAGATTGCCACAGTTATTTCACTGGTTTTCGCTGTTATTAGTGAGGCTTTGCAGATTGTGACTGTTATTTCAGTGGTTTTCGCTGTTATTAGTGAGGTTGTGCAGATTGCCACAGTTATTTCACTGGTTTTCGCTGTTATAAGTGAGGCTTTGCAGATTGTGACTGTTATTTCAGTGGTTTTCGCTGTTATTAGTGAGGTTGTGCAGATTGCCACAGTTATTTCACTTGTTTTCGCTGTTATTAGTGAGGCTTTGCAGATTGTGACTGTTATTTCAGTGGTTTTCGCTGTTATTAGTGAGGTTGTGCAGATTGCCACAGTTATTTCACTGGTTTTCGCTGTTATTAGTGAGGCTTTGCAGATTGTGACTGTTATTTCAGTGGTTTTCGCTGTTATTAGTGAGGTTGTGCAGATTGCCACAGTTATTTCACTGGTTTTCGCTGTTATTAGTGAGGCTTTGCAGATTGTGACTGTTATTTCAGTGGTTTTCGCTGTTATTAGTGAGGTTGTGCAGATTGCCACAGTTATTTCACTGGTTTTCGCTGTTATTAGTGAGGCTTTGCAGATTGTGACTGTTATTTCAGTGGTTTTCGCTGTTATTAGTGAGGTTGTGCAGATTGCCACAGTTATTTCACTGGTTTTCGCTGTTATTAGTGAGGCTTTGCAGATTGTGACTGTTATTTCAGTGGTTTTCGCTGTTATTAGTGAGGTTGTGCAGATTGCCACAGTTATTTCACTGGTTTTCGCTGTTATAAGTGAGGCTTTGCAGATTGTGACTGTTATTTCAGTGGTTTTCGCTGTTATTAGTGAGGTTGTGCAGATTGCCACAGTTATTTCACTTGTTTTCGCTGTTATTAGTGAGGCTTTGCAGATTGTGACTGTTATTTCAGTGGTTTTCGCTGTTATTAGTGAGGTTGTGCAGATTGCCACAGTTATTTCACTGGTTTTCGCTGTTATTAGTGAGGCTTTGCAGATTGTGACTGTTATTTCAGTGGTTTTCGCTGTTATTAGTGAGGTTGTGCAGATTGCCACAGTTATTTCACTGGTTTTCGCCGTTATTAGTGAGGCTTTGCAGATTGTGACTGTTATTTCAGTGGTTTTCGCTGTTATTAGTGAGGTTGTGAAGATTGCCACAGTTATTTCACTGGTTTTCGCTGTTATAAGTGAGGCTTTGCAGATTGTGACTGTTATTTCAGTGGTTTTCGCTGTTATTAGTGAGGTTGTGCAGATTGCCACAGTTATTTCACTGGTTTTCGCTGTTATTAGTGAGGCTTTGCAGATTGTGACTGTTATTTCAGTGGTTTTCGCTGTTATTAGTGAGGTTGTGCAGATTGCCACAGTTATTTCACTGGTTTTCGCTGTTATTAGTGAGGCTTTGCAGATTGTGACTGTTATTTCAGTGGTTTTCGCTGTTATTAGTGAGGTTGTGCAGATTGCCACAGTTATTTCACTGGTTTTCGCCGTTATTAGTGAGGCTTTGCAGATTGTGACTGTTATTTCAGTGGTTTTCGCTGTTATTAGTGAGGTTGTGCAGATTGCCACAGTTATTTCACTGGTTTTCGCTGTTATTAGTGAGGCTTTGCAGATTGTGACTGTTATTTCAGTGGTTTTCGCTGTTATTAGTGAGGTTGTGCAGATTGCCACAGTTATTTCACTGGTTTTCGCTGTTATAAGTGAGGCTTTGCAGATTGTGACTGTTATTTCAGTGGTTTTCGCTGTTATTAGTGAGATTGTGCAGATTGCCACAGTTATTTCACTGGTTTTCGCTGTTATTAGTGAGGCTTTGCAGATTGTGACTGTTATTTCAGTGGTTTTCGCTGTTATAAGTGAGGCTTTGCAGATTGTGACTGTTAGTTCAGTGGTTTTCGCTGTTATTAGTGAGGTTGTGCAGATTGCCACAGTTATTTCACTGGTTTTCGCTGTTATTAGTGAGGCTTTGCAGATTGTGACTGTTATTTCAGTGGTTTTCGCTGTTATTAGTGAGGTTGTGCAGATTGCCACAGTTATTTCACTGGCTTTCGCTGTTATTAGTGAGGCTTTGCAGATTGTGACTGTTATTTCATTGGTTTTCGCTGTTATTAGTGAGGTTGTGCAGATTGCCACAGTTATTTCACTGGTTTTCGCTGTTATTAGTGAGGCTTTGCAGATTGTGACTGTTATTTCAGTGGTTTTCGCTGTTATTAGTGAGGTTGTGCAGATTGCCACAGTTATTTCACTGGTTTTCGCTGTTATTAGTGAGGCTTTGCAGATTGTGACTGTTATTTCAGTGGTTTTCGCTGTTATTAGTGAGGTTGTGCAGATTGCCACAGTTATTTCACTGGTTTTCGCTGTTATTAGTGAGGCTTTGCAGATTGTGACTGTTATTTCAGTGGTTTTCGCTGTTATTAGTGAGGTTGTGCAGATTGCCACAGTTATTTCACTGGTTTTCGCTGTTATTAGTGAGGCTTTGCAGATTGTGACTGTTATTTCAGTGGTTTTCGCTGTTATAAGTGAGGCTTTGCAGATTGTGACTGTTATTTCAGTGGTTTTCGCTGTTATTAGTGAGGTTGTGCAGATTGCCACAGTTATTTTGCAGATTGTGACTGTTATTTCAGTGGTTTTCGCTGTTATTAGTGAGGCTTGTGCAGATTGCACAGTTATTTCAGTGGTTTTCGCTGTTATTAGTGAGGTTGTGCAGATTGCCACAGTTATTTCACTGGTTTTCGCTGTTATTAGTGAGGCTTTGCAGATTGTGACTGTTATTTCAGTGGTTTTCGCTGTTATTAGTGAGGTTGTGCAGATTGCCACAGTTATTTCACTGGTTTTCGCTGTTATTAGTGAGGCTTTGCAGATTGTGACTGTTATTTCAGTGGTTTTCGCTGTTATTAGTGAGGTTGTGCAGATTGCCACAGTTATTTCACTGGTTTTCGCTGTTATTAGTGAGGCTTTGCAGATTGTGACTGTTATTTCAGTGGTTTTCGCTGTTATTAGTGAGGTTGTGCAGATTGCCACAGTTATTTCACTGGTTTTCGCTGTTATTAGTGAGGCTTTGCAGATTGTGACTGTTATTTCAGTGGTTTTCGCTGTTATTAGTGAGGTTGTGCAGATTGCCACAGTTATTTCACTGGTTTTCGCTGTTATTAGTGAGGCTTTGCAGATTGTGACTGTTATTTCAGTGGTTTTCGCTGTTATTAGTGAGGTTGTGCAGATTGCCACAGTTATTTCACTGGTTTTCGCTGTTATTAGTGAGGCTTTGCAGATTGTGACTGTTATTTCAGTGGTTTTCGCTGTTATTAGTGAGGTTGTGCAGATTGCCACAGTTATTTCACTGGTTTTCGCTGTTATTAGTGAGGCTTTGCAGATTGTGACTGTTATTTCAGTGGTTTTCGCTGTTATAAGTGAGGCTTTGCAGATTGTGACTGTTATTTCAGTGGTTTTCGCTGTTATTAGTGAGGTTGTGCAGATTGCCACAGTTATTTCACTGGTTTTCGCTGTTATTAGTGAGGCTTTGCAGATTGTGACTGTTATTTCAGTGGTTTTCGCTGTTATTAGTGAGGTTGTGCAGATTGCCACAGTTATTTCACTGGTTTTCGCTGTTATTAGTGAGGCTTTGCAGATTGTGACTGTTATTTCAGTGGTTTTCGCTGTTATTAGTGAGGTTGTGCAGATTGCCACAGTTATTTCACTGGTTTCGCTGTTATTAGTGAGGCTTTGCAGATTGTGACTGTTATTTCAGTGGTTTTCGCTGTTATTAGTGAGGTTGTGCAGATTGCCACAGTTATTTCACTGGTTTTCGCTGTTATTAGTGAGGCTTTGCAGATTGTGACTGTTATTTCAGTGGTTTTCGCTGTTATTAGTGAGGTTGTGCAGATTGCCACAGTTATTTCACTGGTTTTCGCTGTTATTAGTGAGGCTTTGCAGATTGTGACTGTTATTTCAGTGGTTTTCGCTGTTATTAGTGAGGTTGTGCAGATTGCCACAGTTATTTCACTGGTTTTCGCTGTTATTAGTGAGGCTTTGCAGATTGTGACTGTTATTTCAGTGGTTTTCGCTGTTATTAGTGAGGTTGTGCAGATTGCCACAGTTATTTCACTGGTTTTCGCTGTTATTAGTGAGGCTTTGCAGATTGTGACTGTTATTTCAGTGGTTTTCGCTGTTATTAGTGAGGTTGTGCAGATTGCCACAGTTATTTCACTGGTTTTCGCTGTTATTAGTGAGGCTTTGCAGATTGTGACTGTTATTTCAGTGGTTTTCGCTGTTATTAGTGAGGTTGTGCAGATTGCCACAGTTATTTCACTGGTTTTCGCTGTTATTAGTGAGGCTTTGCAGATTGTGACTGTTATTTCAGTGGTTTTCGCTGTTATTAGTGAGGTTGTGCAGATTGCCACAGTTATTTCACTGGTTTTCGCTGTTATTAGTGAGGCTTTGCAGATTGTGACTGTTATTTCAGTGGTTTTCGCTGTTATTAGTGAGGTTGTGCAGATTGCCACAGTTATTTCACTGGTTTTCGCTGTTATTAGTGAGGCTTTGCAGATTGTGACTGTTATTTCAGTGGTTTTCGCTGTTATTAGTGAGGTTGTGCAGATTGCCACAGTTATTTCACTGGTTTTCGCTGTTATTAGTGAGGCTTTGCAGATTGTGACTGTTATTTCAGTGGTTTTCGCTGTTATTAGTGAGGTTGTGCAGATTGCCACAGTTATTTCACTGGTTTTCGCCGTTATTAGTGAGGCTTTGCAGATTGTGACTGTTATTTCAGTGGTTTTCGCTGTTATTAGTGAGGTTGTGAAGATTGCCACAGTTATTTCACTGGTTTTCGCTGTTATTAGTGAGGCTTTGCAGATTGTGACTGTTATTTCAGTGGTTTTCGCTGTTATTAGTGAGGTTGTGCAGATTGCCACAGTTATTTCACTGTTTTCGCTGTTATTAGTGAGGCTTTGCAGATTGTGACTGTTATTTCAGTGGTTTTCGCTGTTATTAGTGAGGTTGTGCAGATTGCCACAGTTATTTCACTGGTTTTCGCTGTTATTAGTGAGGGCTTTGCAGATTGTGACTGTTATTTCAGTGGTTTTCGCTGTTATTAGTGAGGTTGTGCAGATTGCCACAGTTATTTCACTGGTTTTCGCCGTTATTAGTGAGGCTTTGCAGATTGTGGACTGTTATTTCAGTGGTTTTTCGCTGTTATTAGTGAGGTTGTGCAGATTGCCACAGTTATTTCACTG